>JBCNJP010014661.1:0-10674 GCA_039602395.1 Deinandra increscens subsp. villosa | reverse complement strand
TATATCGTTGTTTTTACTATTCTGCAAATCAAGCATTTACATTATACAAGAGCTTAATATCGCTTAAGTAAAGTGAAATATAACTTTAATTCCGTAGGGTTATATTTGCAAGTAAAGGGCTTAGTTTTAGTTTATTCATAACTAATAACGATCCTACATCCTTAGCATCGGTTTTTTCCCACAACGTTTTTCCGAATAAGGTTTTTAATGAGGTAACAAGTCTAAAACACATGTGGACCTAAGAAGATGATCGATAAAATCTTCCAAACTTATCGGAAGTGCAAAATACTTTTAACTTCTAGTCCAATAATTATTGCTCGAATAATCAATGGACTAGGGGGACTTGATGAGGATAGGTCAAGGCTAGACATGCAAATGGCTTAGCGGCTACATTTCCGATGATAAAGACCTCAAGAGCAAGTGTCGTATAAAGAACAAGTCGGAAATGATGCAGTTGCGGATGGGCAAGACGCAAGTGCATCCAACCTACTTATGAAGATGCGACCCTAGCAGCTCTATAAATAGCTCACTTATTCATTAGTAATGTAACTTTCATTTCTGGAAAAACTACACATTCACTGTGTGTTTTCCCCCAATTATATTCAAATATAGAAACTTTAATAAACAATCAATTCATCTATTATTCTCCATTACATAGCTCGTTCCTAGTTGAATTATAATCTCATATCAACCTATGGTGTGATTTTGTGGTTCATCAATATACAAGTTAACTGAATTTTTGAAATATTTTTAGTAATGCTCTCATCAGTGACAAAGGCTAAAGGTTTTGGACTCTTGAGGGTCTCTTTTGGTTGTGCACATTGGCATCTTTTGGGTTTTTATCATAATGTACAGTGTGATCTTTAGTGGTACGTGGATCAGGGAGACTCCAAGTCTGTGCTACCACAGAACAGAGGAGACCTGACTCACGTACAACATCCCCATGTCATTGCTTTCGCAAAGCAGAGGGGATGGGATTTTTGAGCTTGACATCAAAGAACTCAGCATCGAGCGTGTGTCTTAGGATCCCTGGTAAACAGTAAAATAGATGTTGTACTAACCTAAGTGTGTGTTTCCTATCAAGCATCATATGTTATCTTCAAGTGTTGTGACAAACCATAGCTTTTGATTGATTACAACAGAGCCTACCAAGCATATCAACCGTGAATCGCTGCTTATTACATCCACCTTACACGTGTTAGTCAGCAAAAACCTGGAAATTTATATCACTTCCCAACCTGGTCAAACAAAAGTAAAAAAAAAAATAAAACACACAAAATTAGGGGAAACATCAAGATGTTTATTTTATATCTTCCCCTTGCTTTTAGAATTTTTTTTCAAACACACATACTGAACAGAAAGACACAATTTTTTTTGGAATTTTTAATGATTTTTTTTAATAAAAGTATACAGATAACAGTTGTCAGACTACTCATCAAAGGCTATCATTCTGAGGCCTTTGAGACACATTTCAAAATTTACACTAGGGAGGGGTTTAGTAAACATGTCCGCTACGTTGTCATCCGATTGCACCTGTACTAAGTGATTGAGCTTGCGATCGAAGCAATCCCGTATGAAGTGCACTTTGATATCTATGTGCTTAGTTTTTGAATGCTGCACAGGATTTTTAGCAATGTGCAAAGCATTAGAATTATCACTAGTAAATAGGAGTGTCAAAGAAATTCAAACCCTAATCTCCCAATTGATGCTGCAACCATACCACATGTGAGCAACATGCAGAGGCAGCCACGTATTCTGCTTCATCTGTAGATTGTGACACCATGTGCTTCTTCTTGCTCTGCCAAGCTACCAACCTGTCTCCCAAGAACTGTGCTCCGATCGATGTAGATTTCTTGTCAAGCTCACAACCACCATAATCACTGTCAGTGAAAGAAAACAAATTAAATCCAGACTCCTTAGGGTACCAGAGGCCCAGCCTTGGTCTACCCTTCAAATATTTTTATTCTTTTAACGGCAGATAAATAAGAGAGCTTAGGGTTAGCATGATATCGTGCACATTGGCACACTGCAAACACGATATCTGGTCTACTTGCCGTTAGATACATAACTGACCCAATCATTGAACGTTACATGTGCTTGCTGACCGGTTGACCATCTAGATCTTTGGTGAGTGCTGGCCTGGCTGCCATAGGTGTAGCAGCAGGCTTCGAATCTGCCATTTTGTATTTCTCCAGAATTTTTGTCACATACTTTGCCTGATGTATCAAGATACTGATTTCACTAAGAATATCTCCTCCCCCCCCCCCCCATCTGACACATTTCAAACTTTGTCCTCATCACTTTTTCGAATTCTTTGCATAACTCTTCATTTGTGAACCCGAAAATGATGT
Organism: Deinandra increscens subsp. villosa; assembly: GCA_039602395.1. NCBI lineage: Eukaryota > Viridiplantae > Streptophyta > Magnoliopsida > Asterales > Asteraceae > Deinandra > Deinandra increscens. Next base: position 8,323 of record JBCNJP010014661.1, on the reverse strand, counting down.
CGTCCATGTACACTTGCACCATAATGATGTCATTATCAACCTCCTTCCTAAACAGTGTCTGATCCACTATTCCCCTTATGTACCCATGAGCTAGAAGATGATCAGTCAATGTTTTGTAACAAGACCGTGGTGCCTGATGCAATCCATAAAGGGCTTTGTCTAGCTTGTACACATGATAGGGATGTTCTTCATCAATGAACCCTGGAGGCTGAGTCACATACACCTTTTCATCCATTCTGCATAAAGGAATGTAGTTTTCATGTCCAACTGATAGACAGTGAAATTCATGTAGGACGCATACGCAAGAAAAACTCTAATTGCTTCCAAACGAGCAACTGGTGTATATACTTCATCATAGTCAATGCCTTCAATCTGTTTGTGCCCTTGTACTACCATCCTTGCTTTATTTCGGACAATAATTCCATTGTCATCTTTCTTATTCTTGTAAAGCCACCGAGTAGTGATGACCTTCTTATTAACCGGTTTTTCCATTAATCTCCATACCCGAAGCTTCGAGAACTGGTTTTACTCTTCATGCATAGCTTCCACCCAAATAGGATCTGTTAAAGCAATTTTTATATATGGTGCCTCAATTTGAGATATAAAGCATGAATACATGCAGTGGTTGATGTCACCTGATTTACTTCTTGTTATCACCCTAGATGCTAAAGGACCTATTATGTTGTCCAATGGATGATATTTGTGAATCCTTGTTTCACCCACTGCTTGTATTGGGCTTTCAGGAGGTAGGTTAGAATGATCGGGTTCTTTGTTATCGAGTTCTTCATCGATCTCAGTTTCTGGTTCTGCATCAGCTTCATGTGTTTGGACTACTCTTGTGCTGGGGTGTGGAGCCCCCTCTTCACCATCTCTATGTTCATTAGTTTCAGTCACCGGTGTGGTCATCGGGTTGGTGCCAGTAACTGGAGAGGATTTTGAGATGGTATGAGCAATGGACGGTCCTGAAATTGTATCATCAAAAAGTTCATCGGCAATGACTGGATCCAATCCAAATGGGATGAAGAATTGGTTGTAGTCAAATGCTTGTGTAGGACCCACTCCTCCATCCGAAAGATTTTCTTCAAGCCAGTCAACATTGGTAAACTCCATTATTTTACCAGTTATTTTGTTGAAGACCATGTATGCTGAGCTGGCAGAATAACCTACAAAATAACATTCATTAGATTTAGCAATAAACTTGGGCAAATCATCATTAATTAAAATAGTGCAAAGACATCCAAAAGTATGAAGATGCCCAATTTTGGGCTTGTCATGATAGACCAACTCGTAGGGAGTCTTCTAGTGTCGCTTGTTTATAAGAACCTTGTTTTGCACATAACAGGCCATGTTGACTGCTTCTGCCCAGAACATAGTGGGCAATTTGGAATCACATAGCATCGTGAGAGCGACTTCAATTAGTGTTTTGTTGCGTCGTTCAGCCACTCCATTTTGCTGTGGGGTATACGGTGCACTGCACTGATGCTCGGTTCCCTATTTTGCACAGAACTCATCAATTATTTGATTCTTGAATTCTGTACCGTTTTCACTTCTGATTGACTTCACTTTCAGGTTCAACTTGTTCTCTATGACTTTGATAAAAGCCTTCAGCACCTCTGCAACATCACTTTTCTTATGCAAGAAGAACACCCAAGTGAAACGAGAAAAGTCACCAGTAACAACTAAATAGAATGCACAACGGTTAAAGCTTAACAAACTGACTGGACCAAAGAGGTCCATATGAAGTAGTTCCAACACTGAGGAGATCTTGTGAAACATCTTTAGCACATGCCACACATTTCTCCTTTACCACGAATTCTTTAATTGGAAGATCTTTGAGACGTCCTCCTCTTGCAAGGCGATTCAGATTCTTCAAGTTCGTTAGCCTAGGCATTTGTGCCACAACTGAGCATGGTTATCAGTTGTCTTTGAAAGAAGGCTATGCCTTTCTGACTGATGTAACCTCCAACTCCTCCTGTGAACGACACATATCCTCCATCAAATTTCTCAAAGTCTTGTAACATATATATGTCGCCCGTCATATGCCTGGAACAACCACTGTCAACATACCAAAGGTTGTTAACAGTCCTCCTTAGCTGTTCCTACATTCAAAGGATATCAGTTAGTTTTAGGTACCAAAGCCTTAATGGGTCTGGGTATGGGTGGGTTGCTCTTGGTTGGACTGGTTGTGGGCTGTGCTGCCTTTGTGGACTCTTTGGTTCTCACATGAATGTCTTTGTTATTGATATTCATGGTCTAGTGATTCTCCTTCCCATATACCTGAGGAACCTTTGGTGGATTTTTACTAACATTTTTATTTTGAAATTTAATTTCTTGAAAATGTTTGGAGTGTTTCTTGTACACTCCTGTAGGTTTGAACGACAGGTTTACCACCTTTCTCACATACCACCTTTCTTCATCACGCCAAGTACTTGGTTGTGGACAACCAACTGACTTTGTAAACCTGGTGGGTTCAGGAGAACTGGGCTACTTTGGAATTTTGATTGATTTTGAAGAGCCAACAGATTTTGGAACCCATGTAGATTTAGGAAAACTGGAAGACTCTAAAAAATTTACTAATTTTTGAAAAACATGACCCACTTTAGTTGCTTTGAAATCAGTTTTAATTGGTCCTTTAGGTAACTAGGGTTGTCGATTCACCTTCTGTACCTTTGGTTGTTGAGGTACAGCCTCTACACCCTAGGGTTTGAAGGTGCAGAATTCTGTTTGGAACCAACATGAGTTTGAGCCTATGGGATATGTTTCTGAAATACCTTCTTAGGGTAATAGGGCTCATAAGGTCTGTGCAAGAAATTTCTTGCCAAGTGTCCAGGTTTTCCACACACATGGCAATATAGCTTCTTTGGATACGCGGAAGTCTGTTATTGGTTTCGTCCAGTGGATTGCCAAAAGGGTTTAGAATAATATTTATGAATCCAATGGGTTCAACCTATAGGCTTGGTAGTCAAAATGTACTCCCGCTGTATCAGCCTGAACTGGTCATATGCAGAAATAACTTCTGGGTACGGGACAAAATCATGAGATTTGGCATCCCGTACTTTCTGCACATTTTTCACAACATTATCATTCTTAACATCACGATTATTTATACCAAAAACACCATCATTTGAGGATTTGGGACCAGCAACCTGTGGCCCTTACCTCTTCTCAAGATTTTAATAGTTCTCAACGGTTTCAAAGGCTTAGCATCACACTTGCCAAAGTTAAAATCACCACACACAGAAGTTTTATCAAGCAAAACAGATTCAGAAGTTTTTGACACGGGCTCAACCACAGAAGACTATGTTTTCCCCAGTCAAAGTTTTTAGAAAAAGGGTTATAATTTGATATCTTTGAACTCTTAGGACACTCCTTTTGATCTGGTACTCATGCTTCTTTGTTACCTTTATTTACACAATAGGTAGAATTGTCAGTAGTGTTAGAAACAGGAGATAAGATTTTGATAGGCAAGTTTTATGCTCAGGAATCATTTCATGCATCAAATGCATAGGAACCGTGTGTGTAAATTTTTCATCGTTTTCATCAGTGCCAAGACCGAACCCGGAATTGTTTTTAACATGCCTCATTCTAGCATCAGTGTTATAAAATAAGGAACTAGTTTCCAACATTTTAGAAATAGTTTTATCAGTACGCTCGATTTTAGTTTGAGATGTTCCTAATTTGGCTCTTAGTTCCTCTACCTCTTTGGTTAAAGTTTCAACTTTAGAGTTAGCAATCTAAAGGTAAGTGCTCTTGTCGCTCATCCGACTTTAAAGGCTCGTAACGTCTAATTTAATGGCCTCAAGTTTCTCCCTAAATATTCTAGCCTTATCTTTATAATACCGAAGGTCTCTAGCAGTGAATTCATGATTTAGGGTTTCATTGGTGAACTTACATTCCCAATATTTACATTCTTTTAGAATAGCCTGACATTTAGAATTTAAACATACCTCATGATTGCTAGAGTTGGCTTCAGAACCTGGTATGATGTTAGTCATAAAGGCATGATGATCAGGTTTGGTTTCTTACTTTTTAGCTTCTTCTTCAGCAAAGAGGGCCACATGTGCAAGACTCAAGCTCATATGTTCTATTTGATTACTCCAATCATATCCTGGTGTTTGTTGAACCACCAGTGCCCTGTCATTGTTCACTGCATCCTTCTTCATTCCTTCCTTCCTTTCTTCAGCTACTTTACCGTCCCTCTCCACCTTTGGTTTTGTGCATTCTCTAGCATAGTGTCCATACTCATTGCAGTTGTAGCACCTCAAGTTTGACTTGTTGAAGGTAAGCTTGATCCCTTTACCTCCATTCCAATCTCTCTTGCCAGGCTTTCCCATGAACTACTTTGCACGTAAAGCAGACATCCTCATTTGATAGAAGATATCCATGTGCTCCAGATCTTCAGGGTTAAGTTGATTCACATCATCTGGTGTTAAGTTAGTAGGAAGTAAGGAGCCTGCCACTAGCGCCTGATAGCAAATCATGATACCTACACCAAGAGCAAAGCTAGGATCTTTGGTTATATTGTTGATATATAAAGAAATCAAGTTGGATGAACTGGATGAGCTGGCCTCTGGGGCTTGAGACACAAAAGCCATCTGATTAATGATTGCACCGCTTTGACAGGTAGCTGGTTGTGATATGAAGGCTTGGTTGACTTCATTAATTAAAGCTCCATTTCCAAGATTTCTAGCTCTCTTTCGTTTCTTTTCATCATAGGCTCTTATTGTTGACATTAGCTCACTCAGTGGTGAAGTTGTCATTTCCACTGTCTTCTCAATTAATTATATGGTGCTGTCCCAATTTAGTGGGAGTGAGTTCACCAACTTCTTGTTCACCTCGACTGGGTGTAAGTAACCCCCACATCTTTCACCGCAGTCACTATCTTGATGAACCTCTGCAATTGGTCTCTATGTTCTCATTAGGCACATAGCTGAACTCACTGCTCTCTGAGATTTTCCCGTCGGGACTCTTTCATGTCAGCATTACCCTCATATGTAACAATGACGGCATCCCAGATAGTTTTAGCTGATTTAAGTTCTTTGAATGCCTCTGAAAATTTAGGGGACAGTGCCATGGTTAAAGCATCCAGTGCCTTCTTGTCTCGTTCAACCTTTTCTGTCCCTCTGTCCAGTTAGACTTTGGTTTGGGTGCTGCCTCCTCACCGGCTGCAGGAGTAGTCTTTGGAGCGAAGTCGCCCACTTCAACAGATCACATAATCTTAGGGTCTTTTTAATTGACGTAATTCTCAAATCGGTACTTCTAGCTCATAAAATCTTTTCCAGACATCAGACGAGGAGGTCTGGTGTTGGTGCCAATCTTGGCGTCTATTTCCATAGTAGCACATGACAATCCTAACATATCAAAATCCATTGCAAACAGAGAGAAACAACGGTAGATGGTTAGAAAAGGGGTTTACGATCGAAAAGATGTTTGATCGAAAAGTGGCTTTTCGTTCGAAAAGGGGTTTTGGATCGGAAAGGTGTTTGATCGAAAGGGGTTTTTGATCGGAAAGGGGGTTTACGATAAACGGGATGTAGGGTCAAAAAGTGACTTTTCAGTTGAGGGCAGTGTATTCGAACATAGAGGAGTTTTCAATCAAGGCAACAAGATCGAAAAGTCTTAATCGACAGGACAGCTTTTCGATCGGGCAGAGTTTTGGCTCGATCGAAAAATGTAGATGGATCGAAAAGTATACTTTTCGATCATGTCGAAATGGGACAAAGCCACAGACACTGATCGAAAAGGTGTTGATCGAAAAGTACTTCTCGATCAAAAAGTCAGTCGCAAAGTACTAATTCGGATCGAAAAGCCACGGATTTCGATCGAAACAGGGACAAAGCCACAGTTTTAATCGAATAGCTTTCGGACAGGGAAACTCCTTGCAGATAATCTGCAACAATTGCACAGAATCCTCCTGTTTCGAGCTAAGAAACTAAAAATCACACAAAAAAACTCAAACCGTTAGCCAAAAATCTTGAATTCGATATCGCGAGAGCCTCAAAACGAAGTTTCTTGGTTCTGATACCAATTGTAAGGATCAATACTAGTCCTCACGCGATATCTAATCCAATTAAAGCCGTGCGAATCCGGTTTGATTGGTGAGTCAAGTAACAATCGACAAATAGAACACACACCAATCTAGAAGTGAACACTTGATTATCACCGGTTGCAAAACACTTGTAGGAATCTAAATTCACAAGGTGAATTTCGAGAACACATTAGGCCCTTTACGCTAGAATCAACAACCTATTCTAGTAATCTAAGGGTTCTATTTATAGGAGATGCTTGACTTGCAAAACAAACCATCTCCTAACCCTAGATCACCTACAAAATTCGGCCATTACATCAACATAAGCTATTGAACCCCTTTAAACCACTAAACCCACAATAGTTAGCCAAATTACAAGTATTTACTAGCCCAAAATACATCTAAAGCAAAAGCCTTAATTTTAGGTCTCTACACATTAAAATAAAATATATACAAACAAGGGCCATGTTCTTGATTTTAATTATAATTTAGTTTTTATTGATGTACTTTGAGTTTTTAGCATACTTTTTTCTATGCAACTTCTAGTTTTCTACCACATGATCCTTATCCAATAGATTTGGTATTGCTTTGGTCAGTCATGAAAAAATTTAGATGTGTTTTCGATCTTCACTATGGACTCTCACAAGTATTATCGGTACCTCGGCTGGCCTATCATTTGAGGTCAGGTTTGAAGAAATGAAATTCTATGATAACCTTTTTTCATCTTACTGTTATAAGAATGTCCAAAAAATTTATATCTTATGCAATTAATATAATTTTCTTTTTCTGTTTTAGTAGTTGAAGCAATGAGATTGACACAATATCACATGTGAGCTCGGATGCTGGTGCTTTAGATGGAGAACAATGCGACAAGACAACGATATTTAGTTCGTTAGTTGAGAGATTTATTAATTATGTTTTATGGTAATACCTTTTTAAACTTTTGGATTGATCACGGTATCATATCGATTCGCTAGCTATTATTGTGCTATTATTCTTTGGATATATTGACATTTTGGTGAAAGAAGAAACATTTTTTTAAATGATAATGTTTTTTAGTGGTTACAATTTATTATATAAATTATAAAACGGTTATATAACAATATATTGGGGACTGTTCTTTCGGTGGCAGAAACAATTTGTTAAGAATTTTGAATGCTTGTTTAGGACTGAATTTAATTTTATTAGAGACTATTTTTTAGTTTGTAAAAGTATATACATTTGCATTAACACATTTTATTAGAGACTAAAAACTAGTCAGTGAAAAAAGATAATAGGGACTAGTTTTTGATATTCGAGACAGAAATAACATAGTATTCGAGACTAATGATAGTCACTAAGGAAAAGTTTTAGGGATTGAAATGACATGACCCCGGGGCCTGAACTAAGGACTGAAGTTTTATGTATTGGAGACTGACCATTAGTCTCTTTTGGTTCCATACAACGGGGACTGATTTTCAGTTCCTAACCCTACTATCTAGGACTAGGTATCTACCACTGACTGGAGACTGAGAAACTCAGTCCCTGATAACCATTAGCTACTGATTCTATAGCATCTAAGACTGAATTTTCAGTCCCAGATAACCTTTTTCTTATAGTGAATGAGTTCTACCAGGACTTTCATGCAGTTTAGATTACAATTATGTGTACACCCATAATTGTGATTTTCCTAGCATGACCAACCTAGGCTTTGCTCATACAGTTTTCAGTTTTTTTTGGAATATGCAATGTGTCAGGGACAACATGGCTTATGTAAAAGTTTAGGTTGATTAGCTATCGGACGGGATCTTCCTTGAATCCTGAGAGTTCTAGCGATAATAATGATGGAATTGCAGTTTAGATCCAGTCTCTTGGTCTTGCAGTTTAAGATCTCAATAGGTTCTGGACAGGGTGGGTTTTGTAAGCCACTGGTCCAATCCATTCTAGGATCCCAATGGACCAATGTAACAAGGATTAAGCCTTCTTGGCTTTCCAGGCCTAGCTATTTCTGTCTAAGGTAGGATCCATTATAAGGTTTTGAACCCTCTTATAGATTCTCAGGCTCGCGTCGAGCATCGAGCATTAACATAGTTCTCCTAGAGATTACATACGAATTTCGAAAGTCCTGAAATTGGAAATGTCTCCTTAGTAGTTTCAAGAACTATCTCTAGACCCGTCAGTTGGCTGTTACCAGCTTTGGTCCAGCAAAGGGGTAAACGACACTTTCTTCTATACGAGGCTTTGAAAGGGGCGAATTGAATACTCGAGTGATAACTATTGTTATATGGAAACTTGGCGAGTGGAAAATGGTTGTTG
>JBCNJP010014660.1:0-10675 GCA_039602395.1 Deinandra increscens subsp. villosa | reverse complement strand
TAAAAGATCCACACGTTCAAGCAATTTCAATCCAAAGCACTTGTGAGCAGCAGGATGCAGCAGCAATGTATTCCGCTTCAGTCGTTGAGACTGACACTGTCGTCTGCTTCTTGCATTGCCATGAAACCAAACGGTTACCCAAGAACTGACCACCTCCTGTCGTTGACTTGCGATTGAGTTCACAACGGCATAATCACTGTTTGAGAAGGCTCGAAGGTCAAAGAGTGGGTCTTTAGGATACCAAAGTCCTCTGTTCGGATTTGACTTCAGATATCGGAAAATCCTCTTCACGGCCATCAAGTGCGATTCTTTTGGCTTGCTCTGGAACCTTGAACATAGACAAACTCCAAACATAATATCGGGACGACTTGCTGTCAGATACATGAGAGAACCGATCATAGACCTGTAGAGATACTCGTCTACACAAACACCTTCCGGGTCCTGACTAAGCTTGTGACGAGTAACCACAGGTGTAGAAAACCCTTTTGAGTCTTGGAAGCCAAACTTCTTCAGAATTTCTTTCACATATTTTCCTTGGCTGATCAAAATACCATCAGGCTTCTGTTTCACTTGAATTCCAAGGAAGAATGTGAGCTCACCCATTGCACTTATCTCAAACTTCTTCTTCATCAATTCCTCAAATGCATGACATAGGCCGACGTTGGTTGAGCCAAAAATGATGTCGTCGACATATACTTGCACTAACAGGATATCTTCTCCAACATGACGTATGAAGAGCGTCTGATCAATCACACCCCTTTTATAACCATTTGAGAGCAGTTAAGTTGATAATGTCTCGTACCACTTCCTTGGGGCCTGGTGTAGACCATAAAGGGCCTTATCCAGTTTGTAACACTTCTCTGGAAATGACTTGTGTACAAACCCCAGAGGTTGTTGTACATACACGTCCTCATCAAGCTCTCCGTACAGGAACACGGTCTTTACATCAAGTTGATAAACAGTGATATTCATTGATGCGACATATGCCAGAAAGATACGTATTGCCTCCAGACGAGCGACAGGTGCGTAGACATCTTCATAATCAATGTCATCAACTTACATGTACCCTTTCACAACCAGACGAGCTTTATTCCTTATAATAATACCACGGTCGTCTCTCTTGTTTTTGAAAATCCATTTGACAGGTATAGGCTTTATACCTTCCGGAGGATCGACCAAGTGCCAGACATTGAGCAATTTGAACTGAAGTAACTCTGTTTGCATAGCATCAATCCAATTTTCGTCTAATAAGGTAGCAGCTACTGTAGTAGGCTCCTCTTGTGAAATGAAGCAGGAGTACAAACACGTATGTAAGTCCTTGGATTTACTTCGGGTGAGATGTTGGTCAACTGGGCCGATAATCTGACTTGTAGGATGAATCTTGTGAATTCGAGTCTCTTCAAGACTTCAACAGCAGGTGCTGGAATAGACGAGTCCAGATTTCCTATTTGTAGATCATCACCAGGGGTCTCTCCTGTATTAATCTCTGTAACATCGTCTAAATCTGATTCATGAGTTACAGCCTTCAGTTTCAACAATGTTGTCTACTTCGGTTGTTGCCGGTGCTGGTTCTGTTTCCACAATTACAGGATCATGGATCTGATATTGATCGGCTGATCAGTAATAGAGGAAGTTGAAGCTCCAGTGACATCAGTTGATGGTGTTGACTGCTTTCCCCATAGTAACTCCGGAGTATCGACCGAATACATAGTATCCAGGATTGACGAAGTTATTGGAGCAAATGTATCAACGGGAAGATTAACAGCTTCAATTCCTTGATCAGCTAGAGCAGATGATGTACCTGCATTATCAGATTGAAACACATTAAAAGTGGAAGAAAACGACTCCAGATCATACATGTTGTTCGGAGCAGGATCTCTAGTGTTTTGAGCATGTTCATTACAAGTAACGTTGCACGACTCAATAACAACTTGAGTTCTTCTGTTAAACACTCGATAGGCCGCTGACGACATCGAGTATCCAATAAAATAACCATCATCTGCCCGAGGGGCAAACTTAGTTAACTGTTCTGACTGAATTAAAACAGTACAAGCGCACCCGAACGGTTTTAATCGTTTTAAATTCGGTTTTACTTTGGAAAACAGTTCGAATGGCGTCTTGTTAGCATGTTTGACCAAGAGTGTTCTATTCAGAACATAGCAGGCTGTATTAACAGCTTCTGCCCAAAAAGACAATTTTAGATTGGAATCAGCAAGCATGGTCTCTGGCAGCCTCGATGATAGTTCTATTCTTTCGTTCAGCTACTCCATTGTGTTGCGGCGTGTACAGTGAACTGAACTGTCGAGATATGCCTTTTTCATTATAGAAAGCATCAAATGTCTGATTCTTGAATTCGGACCCATTGTCTGATCTAATGGTCCTAACCCGCTCTCTACATCTGTTCTCGATCCGAGTGACAAAATCCTTCAAAATCTCAGTTGTCTCAGACTTCTCTTTCAGGAAGAACACCCACGAGTATCTGGAGTAATCGTCTGTGATCACTAGGCAGTATGACTTTCCCCCTAAACTCTTGATGCTCACTGGCCCGAAGAGGTCAAGATGGAGTTGCTGAAGTATTGTCGTCGTTCTACCCGGTGGCTTTGGCTTGTGGGATGTTTTGTGTTGTTTACCTTTCAGACACGCTACACAGTTGTCGATATGGATCAGTTCCTTCCCCGGCACACCGTCAACGTGCTTTCCCCTAACCAGGTGATTCATATTCTGAAAGTTTACATGCCCCATCCGCCTATGCCATAAAGTAGAGTCATCTTCTGATGCCTTTGCCAAGAAGCATGCTACAGACCCAGTCAGCCTTGTAGCAGACATAGCCAAAGCATACATGTTCCCCTTTCGTTGTGCATGAAATAGAATTTGATCTTCGGGAATCTTGAACCTAGGCTTCAGAATATAACATTCTCGGTTATCGAAGAACATCGGCATCTTGTTATCGCAGATTTGTGAGACACTCAGCATGTTGAATTTCAAATTGGACACCAGATTAACCGTATCAAATTTAATTTCTCCATTGGTCAAGAGACCGTTACCGACTATTCTACCACCCCGAACATCACCTCCAAAGGCAACGGGACCACCATGCGATATTGTTTTGACATCATACAGCAGGTCCTTGTTCCCCGTCATGTGCCTGGAACAACCACTATCTAAGTACCACGTGTTGGCAGCACTAAAGGCCAGTCCCTCATCAGGAATTTCTGCTGTCTGTAATTCAAGAAGACGCTTGTTTGCTTTAGACTCGACATTTGACAAAGTCACAGTAGTTTCTTTTCCGACTGCAGGTGAGGATTCTTCAAGTATCTCATCAACTCCAGCCATCAGACAGAAATTAGTTGGAAAAAGAGGGTCAAATTCTACAGACACAAAGTTCTCTTCCCTATCATAGTTAACCATTAGTGCAAAGTCTAACTGGCTTGAGGATTGAGATGGTGAGGGAGCTGTCCAGTTGTAGTTTCATCCTTCAAGAGAAACCAGTGCCTTTCCAGAGTTGTCAGCTCTTTGAGCAGGTTGAGAGCTTGAGGGTGCTTGATGAGAGACATTTCCATTCTGAGGCTTTTGAAATGATGAACTTCCAGGTTTTTGGTAAGACTGGTTGCCATTTCCTCCATGCTTTTGATAGGTCTGGTTGCTTCCTCTTAAGCCGACGGGAACATTTCACGTTTTCGGTTTGGGACATTCACGTGCGAAGTGACCGAGCTCTTGGAAATTGTAACACTGGGCTTTTGACTTATCAAACTCGATGTTGGCATTAGATGGTGCTTGAAATAACTTTCTTCCGGTCTTCCTAAAGAATTTTCTTGACCTAGCTGCGATCATACCGATTTGTCATTTAGTATCTATCTCTTCAAGATCATCAGCAGGGATTTGGTCAAGATCCTCTTGACAAATGGTCATTGTTTCAATGTTTCCAGACATCTGTGAGTTCAAGCAAGCTAGAAATGAATTGCATAACTCCTGATCTATGTTTGTGTTGTTGGAAGAAGCCGGTGCAGTCTACTGAACATAGTACCCAGAAGGTGGCTGTTGAACATAGGTCACTTTTGAAAGTTGATGAGTAGCATGTGACACCAATACTTCCGTTTGAGCATGAGTTGGTACAGGAGGTGGAGAAATGGCAGGCTGTGCAGCACCAGAAGAGTTGGAAAACTGATGATTCTCCTCAAAAGCAGAAGCAGCAAAAGCAGCATTGGGAGCTGAAACAAATGAGCTCCTTGAAGTCACATTTCCCATAAGTGACATACCACTGCGTTCAACTGCTCTCACTTCATAGTCTCTAACCTTGTCAATCATATCCAGATAGTCAGCCTGGGTCAGATCAGTACTGTCAATCAGGTATGTGACATATGAGGCAAATTCCTGAGGGAAAGAATGCAGAATTAACCTGATGATATCTCCAGAATCAGGACGGATTTTCTTTGTAGTCATCTCTGTAATGATTCTGTAGAACCGGTTGACATGGGTTTCAAACGACTCTCCAGTTCTGTGATCGAAAGTGTTGAAAGCCAATTTCAATTTTTCAAGTCTTCTCTCCTTGGTAGCCGGATTGCCTTCATACTTTTTCTCCAAACCAACCCATATTTCATGACCTAAGGTAGCCTCACGAAATTGATGTAGCAGATCATCATTGAGTGCCATCTTGATGCAACCCAATGCTCGCTTATCAATCCTCATTTGTGCACGTTCAGCAGGAGTTAGCTTGTCCAGCGGCTTTGGAATCTTCTTCTTGGGATTTGGTGGGTCAGCAGCAGTGACAGTAACTCCAGGAGCAGTAGCTTCTTCAATTTCAAACACAGCAGGACCTTCAACTATTGAAGTCAAGAGATCAAAGTCGACATACTCCAGAAACAACACAAACTTTCCTTTCCAATCATCGAAGTCACTCGTGCCCATTAGTTTTGGTGGACGGTTGTTGTTCTGCATGACGGGAACAAACTGATTTCCTTCAGCCATTTGGAAATGGGAAACACAAAAACTTAGCACAACTTGCTAATGTGTCGAACGGGTCGAACTGTTTGAACACAAGGTTCAAAATGCTTGAATGCTTGTAGAACGCTTGAATTCACACAAATCCTACATTCACAAACGATAACAAACATAATTAGTCATTAACAAGTGCGATTTCAGCAAAAAATTTGAAAAGTCAAATTTCCAGACTAGCCAAATTTTAAACAGCTTGTTCTTGAGCAATTTTAAAATTCAAAAATCAATGTTAACTAAATCAGTGTTTAAGAACATCAAGGGTCTCGAAATTCATGTTGGATCATTTTGTTCAACTAACACAAACTCCAAGAACCACTCTTAATGACCAAATTTGATGAAACAGTGAGTTTATGTGAAGAACACCAAGAATCTCGACTTTTAGCCTCTAAAATCTTCAAAACTTAATGTTTTTGAATAAAATCAGTGTCTACAATTTTGGTTTTAGGTGTATAAAACTCGCAATCCATCAATTTTGACAAAGACTCAACATAAAAACTAATTTGAAAAAATTTCTCAAGTACAGAACAAAAAAACATAACTGTTCTTGGCTAAAACCCTGGAAGTCGACCATAAAACTTGAGATATTCAGAAATCTGAGCTTAACATTGTGTTCCTTGAGTGATCTCTACCAAGAATCAACTCAAAGATCAAGCAAAAACAACCAAAATCAATAACTCATATGAGAATTTCTTCATTTTGAGAAAAACCTCAAAACTTAAAGAACAAAGCTATGATACCAATTGTTAGGACCAAATTTGAGCACAAGTATCTCATATGATTCATCACATAAGTTCGGAAATCATGTTTGATGGTCGATTTTGGTTGAATCTGCATCAATGCTTTCCCATTGATGATTTCTAAAGCTCAAGAACACATACTACACCAAGAACACACACACAAGATGCTCTCTATAGAATAAATCTCGGAATTGCATTCCCAATAGGGTTTCCTCAATTGTATTTATACTACTAGAGAGCATAGGACAAAAAGGAATGTTTGACACAACAATCATCACATAGAAATCAGCAATTAATATTCTATCAAACTGACAAGTCCGCTAAACATATGGACAAGTTCGCTAGGAATTAACAAGTCTGTTAAACAAGTTTTCTAAGCATTACCAAGTTCGCTAACAAGTTCGCTAAGCACAAACAAGTCCGCTAACAAGTTCGCTAAGCACAAACAAGTTCGCTAACAAGTTCGCTAAGCACAAACAACTCCGCTAACAAGTTCGCTAAGAACAAGAACAAATCTGCTAAGTATGTGAACAATTCCGCTAGGAACAAGTCAAGTTCGCTAAGACATATATAGATAAATCAAACAAGTTCGCTAAATAGAAAACAAGTTTGCTAAAGTAAACATAGAATTTCACTAAGTACAAACTTCAATTCTAATACAAAACAAAGTCTCTATTCTAGTAAGTTCATTGAGAGGTCTTCACGCGCAATACTTAACGGTGAATGGTTTATGTTGCCAATAACCAAAACAGGTTCCAACAATGTCCCGTCTTGTTGCAATAAAAGCAAGCTCTCCCATCAGACGACTTAGGAGATGACATGGATTCTGTTGACATTGTAGAATGTTGAGAAAAATCACTCTCTTGACGCTCTAACTTAAATTTCTTCTTTGGCATAAACTCTGCTTCAATGTAATTCTCTCAAAAAGTTTAAGCGATGTATCCATAGATGAATTTTTAGTCTGATCCACCATTGATTCTTCATGAATTGTGTCATTTTTGTTCTCAAAACCCAATCCTTTCTGTTTATAACCAGGTAGCTTTGAAAGTTCAGCTTGAGAATTAGATTCTCCTTTTTCCATTTTAGCAACTCTGGTAAACGAAGCCTTAATCTCCATTAAATTGTTTGTTTTGAGCAAAATTTCATCAATTTTCTCTTCAAATAAACTTTTATCAACCTTCTCAGCAACTTCCTCATCATACACCTTTTCTTTTTCAAAAGAAGTTGAAGCTGAACACAATGTTGACGTTATTCCTCCTTCAAGCGTCTGCTTCTCAAACTTTGACTTCTTCTTCCTTTCTGAAACAGATTTGCAAACTTTGAATAATCATGCAATTTATCAAGTTTTCTTTTAAGATTTGAAATCTCTGTTTGTGCCTCAAAAAATCTTTTGTTAACCAAGTCTAACTCAACTCTAAGCTTCTTCACTTCTTCTTCTTTATGCAAGAATTTGATATTCAACTCAGACATATCATCTTCAAATGATCTGATTAATGAAGTAGAAGTAAAATTTTATGGAGAAGGAACATCAGAATAATCAACTTCTTTCTTAGCATTGAACATAAAACTAATTGTGGAAGGCGAATTCCGATAACCATTTAACTTCCGTTAAAGTTCCAAAATCTCAATTTGAGCATCATCAAACTGCTTTTGACACATAGCTTGTGAATCTGCCAATTGTTTTTACATTTAATAAGTTCCCCGTACTTACAATCAAGCGCAATCTTTTGATCTCTCATGAACGTGTGTTCCTTAGTTAGCTCCAATTTGGTATTTGTCCACCTCTTTAAATAAATCTCAACATTTTCCTTCAACAGCGTATCTCATCTATCAACCTAGTCTTTGCATCAAGCAATTCTGTGTTATCTTCTTGATGATGAAGTTCTTTATCAGCAAGTTCAACACAAGTCTTTTGAAATGCATCATATTTTTCTTTCAAAATCACACATTTAGAATAAAGTGCATCGAAGTCTTTAGTAACTTCTTTCACAACATGTTTACGATTCTCCAAATTCTCTTTTGTAATTTTGCACTCTTCAATTAACAAACACTTTTCTGTTCTTAAATTTTCAATTTGTTTCTGACAGATTTGCTCATTGTCAATCTCTTTTCCAGATTCATTTGTTTCTGCATCACTCACATTTACTTTAGTTATATTCTCAGCATCAGCACATTCCTGGGCAAGAGCATCCCATACCTCTTTTGAAGTTATATACCGTTTGAATTGCCAAAAGATCTCTTTAGGTAATGCTCTCATCAAAGCATAATAAGCTATCTTCTCACTATCATGATATTTAATCTCATATTCGGTCATTCTTGATAAAAACTTCGGTGGTGGTACTTTTTGACCCGAATTATTTAGAACAGGAAACTCATATCCATCTTGAATTGATTTCTAGACATATTCACCTAATATACAACCACGAACTCTGCAAATTGACCCTTTCCGGTTGCAATAATCATCAAAATGAAGAAGCATTGGAACTTCACTTTCAATCAGTTGAAACTTTCCTAGAGAATAATATGAATAAAAACCGGCCATGTTCTCTTAATCACAATAATAAACACAATCTTTGACTTTTGATGTCTTGAATCACCACCTTTTGATCAACAACCAATGAATTCAAGTCTTTGATCTCGAATATTTGACTCACAAAAATTAACCCGATCCTTCGAATAACCAAGTGATAAACCCCTTTGATCATCGACTTTTAAAATGTTGAGTCACAACTTTTTGAATCTCTTTAATCACCAAATGATTAAATCACTACTTGAGCACCAATTTTTAAACCCTGTCAAATCTTCTTGTGTCTCAAACCCTTTGGAATACAAACTTGATCCTTAATCTCGAATATTTCTAAACTTTGAATCAAAACCAGTTTGTCATATTCTTTGATGTACCACAATCTTGTTGACTAGTAAACTCGAAGGATCTTTACAATTCCTTTCTTTTGATATCAAACAGCTTTGATTAACTAACTTGAAAACCGGTCAAAATAAACTTGTTTGTTTAATTATTCTTTTTAAGAAAAAAAATTTGAAAAACAAAATGTTTTTAGTTATTGTTTTGTTTTTTGTTTGTTTTTTTTTTAAATCTGTATGTTTTTGTTGTTAGTTTTTTTTTAAGAAAAGTACGAAACCTATTAAAAACTCTTTAAAACTAGAGGGGTTTTAATGAAAAATTGAGAGAAAAACAAAACAGTCGTATCTCACCGGAATTTAGAAAAAAAGCTGGCCAACTTTGAATTTCTAGTGAACATGAACACAAACTCAACAATGATCTTTAAACGAACGCATCTTCTTCAATTCTTGAAGAAAAATCAATCCGTAACTTGCGTTGGACTCGTATCGACAAAACGAATCAAACTAGCATCATTGTTGATACATTTTGAATCGATTTAAGCACTGAAAATTTGAACTTCGAAGACAAGCGTAAATCTCAAACCTAAAAACTAATCAAACGTCGATGAAAATCAGTTCCGTTTGTTACAATAGATTCGTGTGATCGTTCTGAGTTTGTAGGTATCTTATTTACTCAAAATGATTGAGTATATCGAAAATCACCATTAAAGAACTTGAAGAACACATTCATGTTCTTCAAATTTGCGATCTCACCAAAACTAAACCAAAATGAAATCTGTAGCTTGCTATATGATCGTGATAACCTATTGAATCTGTTCGAATTGATCACAAACACCAAAACACTCTAATCGGTTCCAATTTATGAGTCAAAGTTCAAGTAGTTTGACTCGAAAAGTGAAACATGAACAATGCAATCAGATTTGAGCTCGAATTCTATTAAAAACGGTGTAGAATTACGCCCGGATTTGCTCTGATACCAATTGTAAAACTAATTCATCCCGATTTAGTGATTTGTACACCGAAAAATGGATTGAAAGTTAACCCGAACTCAAGAACACAAAAAGGTAAATTAATCTCGGTTTATAGCTCAGATTGATCAGAGATTACATGATATGAACTCGTTGAATGATCCTATTCGATGATCTAAACATTAAACTTTTTGAAATTCAAGATCAAAAATCTCTCTCTCTATGATGATGAACTCAGAAACAGTTATGGAGATGTTGTTGGTTTGGTTCATCTCTAGTTGTTCAACAAACACACACACACATATATATATTGAAGTGTGGTACCCTGGTTAGCTCCTCTGGTACACTGACTTCTTCAAATTGCAAATATATGAATCTCAATTATGAGATTCATATATTAAACACCTAAACCCCTCAAGTATAGTAGATTGACACTTTCTACCCTATAACATGATTTAATAGTTCTAACTGAATCAACTAACAAGACTAACTGTGATACACACACGTCACACATAAAATGCTCTAACAGCTGCCATGTTCATTGATTAGAATCCTGTTCAGCACTATAAGACTAAACACATAGAGATTAGGCATCACTTTATTAGGGACTGTCATGAGAAAAAGCTTATCACCTTAGTTCATGTTTTCTCTAAGAATCAACTTACAGATCTCTTCAACAAGGGATTTGATGTTTCTAGGTTTTACTTCCTCGTTCAATTAGTAGGAATGATCAACTTTGAGTAGGCTTATCTTTAGGTTCTTTGTAAGATTGTGCCTTAGTCTTAGGCTGTGTAGTTTAGAGGCATCATCTTTGTTCGCTTTCTAGCCTACAATAATTCATAATTGAAAACCCAAAGAGATCTTTTTTTCTATCTTTCTGACCCCAATTGAAAAGCCAAAATGATTTTACTTTAAATTTTTGTCTAGAAAACACCAAAATTATTTTAACTCGAGTCTATTTGAGTCTTATTGAGAATTTTAATTAACAATTTCCTGACCATCAATAAAATATCTCATGAAGTGTTACTCAAATTTCTAGAAAATACCAAAAAAAATTTATTTTATTTTGTTTCATTTTATTTTTACGTCTTTGTGTCAGTCGGCCATGCCTAA
>JBCNJP010014659.1:0-10676 GCA_039602395.1 Deinandra increscens subsp. villosa | reverse complement strand
CATACGTACTAAGCTTTTACTTACACAGCAGAGCGAGTATCCCAGGTTGGCACGCGATTATTTTGGTTTTGGAAATTTGTTTGTTCGTTTGTAACTAAGGTTTTAAAGTTGCAGTTTCCAAATCGTTTTCAAAATTCGATTCGAGTTCTCTGCAACCTATGGCTCTGATACCAATCTGTGACACCCCCAAATTAACCACTAACGGAGTTTATACCGTTAAGGGGTGCGACCAGACCAGGACCACCACCATTAGTTACAAATACTAAACGAATCAGAGTTAGTCCAAAGATATATCATAAAAATAGTCTCAAGTTACGCAGCGGAACAAAATATTATCTTAGCACTAACCACGTGCTTTACAAATCATTATATTAAATTCCCAAATTAGTTTAATTAAAATAAAAGTCTTCATGTGCCATGCCAACCCGCTCCGGATACTCCTTAGCGATCTGCAAAAGTTTAAACCACGCAAGTGTCAACCTAACGGTTGGTGAGTTCACAGTGGGCTTGTCATGCAGTGGCCCGGTCTCATAAATCATAATCGTGTAAACGTATTCTTACGTACAATTTATTTGTGAAAAAAAAAGCAATGCTTGAGAAAATCAAAATCACATTATCGTGGTTTAGTAAAAGTATTGTCCGTAACCTACGTTATCGGGTATGTACTAGTCTTGTATAGTTAAAGTGCTCAACCGATATCGCGGGTAGCTAATCCGTTGTTCCATGCACTAAGGAAGTTTGTACCAAAGCTGACCATAAATTATTGTAGTGGCCGTGCCATCAGTTCTGCGGACCTACGTCATCGCGGTTTTGCCTCCCCCGTGTCCTCTCGGGATCACGGTCAGATAGGCTGATATTGTACCTCCGTGCACTCCCCGTGCCACGGGGCGGAGTTTGTCAAACTCCAGTAGATCTACCCAACATCCCCTCGCTTTACAATTAATGGTACAATTTAGTTGAGGACTTTTAAGTTTCAAGGCATCCTTAGAAATCATGTGATATCATGTGGTTTAGACTTTAACCTACACTAGCCATATTAAAACAGTTTACCGGATTCTCATGAATCTCAAAAGTGTTTTCAGTTTCGTTTTAGAAATCGTTGTTTAAGTAATTCACAAGTGCTTCCCATAAAGCACTTCGAGTTCATCAAGTGGGTGCCGCGCACTCCAGGTTTTCAAGTCCATCAGGGAGGTGCCTAGCACTCTCGAGTTTGTCAGCATTGTTTTACTTTTAGTTATTCGGTGTGACCCAATCGGGTTCACGGTAATTGGGTTAGTGACACTCATCTTTGGTTGCACTGCTACACTTGCTTAATAATCCAAGTATTGCTTATCGAAGACCTATGAACACGTTTAGGCCTTAAGTATTAGTTTTGTGTCTAATCTTTACTTAACGTCATTATGGCCCATAACATAGCACGTTGGAACTATGACTCGACATACAGACACACGACACCAATGGTTGATCATAAATAAGGGTTCACATATTACAGAAATCATAACATGTATCATCATGGCATAATCATGTAAGTCATGGCATAACATTCAAGCAATTTGCACAAGTTTGGATTTGGTCACAGTTTCGCTAGCATAGATTCGCTAGGCAGTTTCACTGTGTGCACGGGCAGCACTTTCGCTAGGCAATACCCGATGACACAGTTTCGCTAGGCTAGTTTCGTTCGAAACTGTTGGCACAGTTTCGCTAGCCTAGTTTCGCCCGAAACTGGTTTGAACTTTCGTTCAGGGAATTTCGCTCGGTAGTTTCGCTCGAGCTGGTCTGGTTGGTTTACCCGGCGACACTGCAGTTTCGCTGCATAGTGTCGCTGGTTGAAGATATGCATAATTTCGCTGGACAGTTTCGCCCAGAGAACATGACAGTTTCGCTGGACGCGAAAAACATACGGATCAGCCTAAAAATCAACCTAACAGCTTCCATACTTCATGCAATTCATTGTTTAGCATACATAGGCATTTACCAACATCAAACAACAAGTTTTAACACCTTATTCATGCATATTCATCATCAAATCACCAAAATGCATTAAAACCCTAAAATGACTAAAATGGCACAAATCTCTATCATGGTTGGATTTCATACGTAAAGTTGCAAACTTTATAGCAGATCTAACATTACTAAGCATTCCTACAGAAGATCTAACAATATCATGAAGGTTTGAGCATGCTTTATGAAGAAACACATAGAAAACACATAGAAATGGCATAAAAGAAGGTTTTGGGACTCACGATTCGATCAAGGAATCGAATGGATGTTGTCTTGAGGCTGAGATCTTGGTTTCTCTTGATGGTTTTCGGCTGACCAGATTTCCAGAGAAGAATGTGTGTGTTTTTGGTGTAAATGAGGCAAATAGGAGAACTAGGGTTTATTAAGATTATTTATATCAGAGGCTAGTTTCGCTGGCAGTTTCGCTGGCCTGGCGAAACTGGCTCTGATCACGAGTGAGCCAACAGACTGCCGGGCGACATTATAGTTTCGCCCGGTAGTTTCGCTGGTTACCCAAAAGTGGTCAGTTTCACATTTTTAAGCAAGATAAACACGATTCATAAATTGTCATGTTATTCACAATACTAACTCATGTATTTAAATCACATTGCACATAATGACAACCACAAATGAACACATAGCACATATGGACGGGTTCGGTGATCAACCAAAGGTCGTGGACGTATTCGGCCTAGTTATGCATTAGTTACTAAGTTAACACTTATAACGTAACTAACGGAATTGTCTAACGGAAGTTAACCTTGGAATTCTCGGATGTCACAATAACTATCTTGATGACACTTTGTACCTTCATATTTCTAAGTAAAAAGCTAAAAACTTGATTTTAACATCAAAAGTTTTAAAGAAACTTCTGTTGTCCTTAGCGGACTTCTGTTGTCCATAGCGGACTTCTGAGTTTTTTTTACTGGATTTCATTTATATAACTCTCTTGATGACACTTTGTATCTTCAGATTTCTAAGTAAATGTTTATAACAAAAAAATAATGTTAACTCAGATCTGGTCCGGATTTTATTTTATAAAACTTTTGATGTTAATATCATATTTTTAGCTTACAAAAAATCATCTTTTTGTACCTAGGCTTTATGAGGAAAGTTCCAATGGTTATAAACTCCCTTTTTATGGTTAAATTCCATATTAAAGTCCAAGGAATGTGTCATAAGGAATATTTTATATAAATGACATTTCTACTAGATTTAGTTACAAATACTTTATTCATTTCGGGTCTTTTGTGCATTAAATTCACTAACACATTTATGTGTTTGGTTTTTGGCATCAAAATGTCGATAACAAGAACAGTCTTATGTTTATTTACCTATGATTTAGGGCATGGTTAATTGATTGTAAGGGTTGTGGCGAGTTGGGAGGAATGCTTTATGTGACATCCGGGAATTTCAAGGTTTACTTCCGTTAGACAATTTCCGTTAGTTACGTTATAAGTGTTAACTTGGTAACTAATGCTTAACTAGGCCGAATACGTCCACGTCCTTTGGTTGATCACCGAACCCGTCCATATGTGTTATGTATTTATTTATATGTTGTTATTATGAGAAACGTGATTTAAATGCATGATTAGTATTAAAAAGCATGATTAATTGTTTACTTGTTAAATTATGTGATAAAATGTTTAAATTGCCTAATTATGTGATTATATGTTTAACCGGGTAATTAAGTGTATGCATACATGTCTAATGATTGGGCTAGTAATTAGTTAATGATGGATTAATCATTGGGCTAAGATTGGCTAATCATTGGGGCCCAAATCCCAATGAAAGCCCACCATGACCATTAGTATTTAAATGGTCATTAAACCCTAACCTCATTCTTTACTTGCATCACCATCAAAAACACACACACTCCTCTCCTCACTAGACCAGCCGCCATCATCACTTGACCACCAAGATCTGCAGTAAATCACAGTGATCTCAGCCCTTGAAGATCAACCCTCGAGCTTGGTGAGTCCCATGAACCATGTTCTCGCTTCTCTTATGTGTTTTCTTCTATAAAGCATGCCTAGATCATTATGTAATCATTAGATCTTCTGTTAAGATACTTAGGAATGCTAGATCTATCATAAAAACAACAACTTTACGTGTGAAACTGATCCATGATGAAGATTTATGCTAGAATAGGCTAATTTATGTAAAATGTGTTCTTGAAGATTTGATGTGACACCCGAGAATTTCAAGGTTAACTTCCGTTAGACAAACCCGTTAGTTACGTTATAAGTGTTAACTTAAGTAACTAATGCTTAACTAGGCCGAATACGTCCACGACCTTTGGTTGATCACCGAACCGTCCATATGTGTTATGTGTTCATCATTGATTGTCTTTATGTGCAATGTGATTTAAATACATGACTTATTATTGTGAATAGCATGATTAATTGTAAATACTTGATTATGTAAAAATTGCCTAAATTTGGTAGTCAGCGAAACTACCGAGCGAAATTACAGATTCGCCCGGTAGCAGGCTAGACTGATCAATGTACCCGAGATCAGAGCCAGTTTCGCCAGCCAGCGAAACTGCCAGCGAAACTAGCCTCTGATATAAATAAACTTAATGAACCCTAGTAGCCTCATTTGCCTCATTTCACAACCAACACACACATACACTTCTCTGGAACCTGGTCAGCCGAGAATACCATCAAGAGACCAAGATCTCAGCCTCTAGACCATCATCTCATCTCATCTATCGATTCTAGAATCAACCGTGAGTCCCAAAAACTATGTTTTATGTGTTTTCTATATGTTTTCTTCTTAAAGCATGCTCAAACCTTCATGATATTGCTTGATCTTCTGTATATATGCTTTAGGATGCTAGATCTGTAATAAAGTAGATAACTTTACGTGTGAAATCCATCCATGTTAGAGATTTGTGCAAAATAGGTCATTTTAGGGTTTTGAACCTATTTTAGAGATTTGATGATCAAAATGCATGTTAAACTTGTTAAAGTTGCTTGATTTATGTTGGTAAATGCTTAGGGATGCTAGATAATGAATTGCATGTATGATCAGAAGCTGTTAGGTTAATTTTTAGGCAAATCCGTATGTTTTTCGCGACCAGCGAAACTGTTGTTCTCTGGGCGAAACTAAGTAGCGAAATTGCATCTCCTTCCAGCGACACTGACCAGCGAAACTATAGTGTCGCCGGGTAACCTGACCAGACCTGCTCTAGCGAAACTATCGAGCGAAATACCTGAACGAAAGTTCAAACCAGTTTCCCTGCGAAACTAGGCTAGCGAAACTGCGTCGGCAGTTTCGGGCGAAACTAGCCTAGCGAAACTGTGTCACCGGGCATTGCCTAGCGAAAGTGCTGCCCGTGCACCTAGCGAAACTGCCTAGCGAAACTATGCTAGCGAAATTAAGACCTGACCTAAAAAAACCAAACTTGTGAAATTTGCTTAAGTGTTATGCCATGACGTACATGATTATGCCATGATGAAACATGTTTAATATCTGATTTATATGAACCCTTGTTTATGATCAACCATTGGTGTCGTGCGTCGGTATGTCGAGTCATAGTTGCAACGTGCTATGTTATGGACCATAGTGACGTTAAGTAAAGATTAGACACGAAACTAATACCTAAGACCTAAACGTGTTCATAGGTCTTCGTTAAACAACAATATTTGGATTACTTGAAGTGTAGCAGTGCAACCAAAGGTGAGTGTCACTAACCCGCTTACCGTGAGTCCGTTGGGCCACACCGAACAATTTAACGAAAAACAATGATGACAAACTCGAGAGTGCTAGGCACCTCACTGATGAACATGAGAACACGGGATGCTTGGCACCCACTTGATGAACTGAAGTGTTTTATGGGAACACTTGTGAACTCTGAACAAACTATTTTTGAAACAAAACTGAAAACGTTTTAATATGGCTAGTGTAGGTTAAAGTCTAAACCATATGATATCACATGTTTTCTAAGGATGCCTTATAACTTAAAAGTCCTCAACTAAAATTGTGCCATTAATTGTAAAGCGAGGGGATGTTGGGTAGATCTACTGGAGTTTGACAAACTCCGCCCCGTGGCACGGGAAGTGCACGGAGGAACAATATCAGCCTATTTGACCGTGGTCCCGAGAGGACACGGGGGAGGCAGAAACCGCGATGACTAGGTCCGCACTGTACGGGATGGCTCGGCCCCCACAAAATAAGTCAGCTTTGGTACAAACTTCCTTAGAGCATGGAACAACGGATTAGCTACCCGCGATATCGGTTGAGTCCTTTAACTTTACGGAACTAGTACATACCCGATGACGTGGTCACGGACAAACCATTTATAAACTGAGAATTAAATACGAGCATTGCTTTTCACAAATGAATATTTTGTAAGTACATTTTGATACGAACTATGATTATGAGACCGGGCCAATGCATGACAAGCCCACTGTGAACTCACCAACCGTTAGGTTGACACTTGCGTGGTTTAAACTTTTGCAGATCGCTAAGGAGTATCCGCTGGAGGTTGGCATGGCTTTTGAAGACCTTTGTTTTTTATAATTAAACTAAACTTGGGAATTTTAAAACAATGAAATTGTAAGGCACGTGGTTAGTGCCAGGATAACTATTTCCGCTGCGTATGTAATTTAAGACTTTGATTTCTATCTTGTGTTTGAAACTAACCCTGATTCGTTTAGTATTTGTAACTATGGTTGTGGATCCTGGTCTAGTCGTGCCCCTTAACGGTATAAACTCCGTTAGTGGTATTTTGGGGGTGCGACATTTGATGATGAAAATGCACGTTTATGATGTTAAAAATGCTCCTGTGATGTTCCTAAATGTTTATGGATGCTTGGAAATGAATTACATGAAGTTTGGAAGCTGTTAGAAAGATTTTTGTTAGTTTTTCGGGTTTTTCTAGCGTCTAGCGAAACTGTACATTCATCAGGAGAAACTATCCAGCGAAACTATGCATATCTCCTTCCAGCGAAACTGTTCAGCGAAACTGTAGTGTCTCTCGTGAACGAAACTGACCTTGTCCCTGAACGAAAGTTCAACCAGTTCCTGGCGAAACTAGCCAGCGAAACTAGCAGTTTCCCTGGCCAGCGAAACTAACAGTTTCTCTAGCCAGCGAAACTAGCAGTTTCTCTAGCAGTTTCTCTGGCCAGCGAAACTAACAGTTTCTCTGGCCAGCGAAACTAACAGTTTCTCTAGCCAGCGAAACTAGCAGTTTCTCTGACAGTTTCTCTAGCAGTTTCTCCAGCAGTTTCGCCTAACTAAACCCAAACTTGTGCAACTTATTTGAATGATATTCCATGACTTACATGATTATACAATGATGAAACATGCTATGATTTCTGTAATATATGAACCCTTGTTTATGATCAACCATCGGTGTCGTGTGTCGTTATGTCGTGACGTAGTTCCAACGTGCTATGTTATGGGCCACAGTGACGATAAGTTAATGATTAGACACAAAACTAATACTTAAGACCTAAACGTGTTCATAGGTCTTCGTTAAGCAATATTTGGATTAATTAGCAAGTGTAGCTGAGCAACCTAAGGTGAGTTTCACTAACCCTTTAATTGTGAGCCCGTTTGGGACACAACGAATGAACTTAACGAAAAACAACGCTGATATTTTGAGGTATTACCGAATGGGATACCTGTTATGGAAGTTGGAGTGTTTTATGGGGAGCACTTGCAACTGTCCATCCTTGGGGTTTCAATTGAAATCCGGAAACGACCATTTTGATACTTAAACTATTTCAAATGAAATCCAGAATAAACATTTTTAATATGACTAGTGTAGGTTAAAGTCTAAACCAAATGATATCACATGATTTCTAAGGATGCCTTAAAAACTTAAAAGTCCTCAATTTAGTACTGTTGATCTGAGAAGCGAGGGGATGTTGGGTAAATCTACTGAGGGTTTGACAAACCCTGCTCCGCGGTACACAAATGTGTAACCAACCGGCTGGAGGCCGAACGGAGTTCAATATCAGCCTGTTTTAGTTGTGGGCCTCCCAAAAGGGACACAACTGGAGGCACCAACCATCGGCAAATGCCGAACTCTGTTACGTCAGCTTTCAGCCCTAGTACGACTTCCTTAGTGCATGGAAACCGGATTAGCTACCCGCGATATCGGTTGACCGCTTTAACTTTTACTTAACTAGTGCATATTCGGTAATTCAACACTTGGCAATGTTTGCAAATCTATTACTTATTTATATGTTGATAAATGCGATTATGAGACCGGGCCAATGCATGTCATGCCCACC
This sequence comes from Deinandra increscens subsp. villosa, assembly GCA_039602395.1. Classification (NCBI taxonomy): domain Eukaryota; kingdom Viridiplantae; phylum Streptophyta; class Magnoliopsida; order Asterales; family Asteraceae; genus Deinandra; species Deinandra increscens. The sequence goes on along the minus strand of JBCNJP010014659.1, from coordinate 2,427 downwards.
GTGAACTCACCAACCGTTAGGTTGACACTTGTGTGGTTTTCACTTTTGCAGATCGTTGAAGAGTATCCACTGGAGGTTGGCATGGCACAAGAGGATACTTACTTTTATTTTAAACTAAATTCGGGAATTTAACGACAATTTATGTTTTGTAATTAAAGCACGTGGTTAGTGCTGAGAGACTTATGTTTTTATTCCGCTCGCACTCCTTAACGGTATAAACTCCGTTAGTGGTTATTTGGGGGTGTGACACTTTAGGGCTTCTATGATTAACTGGAGGTTTGAGGAGTAGGCAGAAGGATTGAGATTGCAAGGTTGATTAACCGTGTCTAGGGTAAAGTTGCACCTGTGTGGTGAATCAGAGGATGATGAATCGAGGTTTAGGGTTGGAGCATGGGAGGATTGAGTGAATTTGCCTTTTGAACGAGTGTTCATCGTAGGAGTTCCAGATGAAGAAGCTATTAGTGAGTTTTGAGATTTATGAACAGTGAGATTCAGGTGAGGGAGTGTTGTTCCTTTTATAGGTATCTCTTGAGGCCATTCCGTATTTCTGGGAGACTTGGCTTTTCCATAACGGCTATATTCCTTTAAAGGGCGTTCCTTCTCAAACAGTAATAAAATATTACCGTTGGCAAATTATGAATAATTAGAAAATTATTTATCACATCATCCGAGCGAATTTCATTTATTGTTCAACCGTTTTGGACAATTATTACTTTCAGGAATTTCCTGCCAAATTTATGATAAAAGAAATGAAATTTTATTGATCAAGAAAATTATAAAGACAATTTGAGGCATGTGTAGATATTCGCACATATACATCTATTATGTTCTCTGTTTTGATCAGGGGTTTTAACTACTCTGAATTTTGCTTCCATTTGAAGAGATATATATAGTTGCAGAGTAGTTTGTCTACCTGTGGAAGGTAGAAAGTATCCATTAGAGTCCGGAAGCCTAGAAATGGATAGCCCTCTAGGAGAGATTCCTCTTTGTGATACTACCTTGCTGGTTCTGTTTCCTCTTGGTATTGTATCCCAGCTTTATGCTTGAAGAATTAATTTTGTGGTGAATTTGGGATAAAGGATGAATCTTTCATTTATGGGTTCTTTGAGATTATTTTGCATGTGCCTCATAAGATACAGAGAGAAGTTCATGTTTTAACCTTGAATGAGAGCATACACGACACACTGAGTATGCTCATCTGAGAGGTGATCATCAGTGTATTTTGAAGAGAGACATATTCGAATCTGAGAAAAGAAACATTGCCATAGGTCTGGAAAATGAACTCTATTAGCCTTTCCTTCATATAGATTTCCCTTGTATCCCATATCAAGAAGGGTTTTAGTCACATCATACCTGTCGAAACAAGAGGGAGCACATGAAGTGTCTTTAATTTGGAGTTTTTTTTCTAATCAGATGTTGATCAAAGACAAACAGTACTCCACAAATAGATGTCCTAGTGCATGCATTTTCTCCATCTTTTATGATAAAGACAGCATTCCTCCATAATTCTTAAAGAAGGAAGTAGTTGATAGGAATGTCAAGAGTCAGAGCATATCCTATTGGGCAGTTCTTTAGGAACTTCATGATTTGTTGATATGACCAGAATCTGTTTCCACATGGTATATATAACACAAGATTGTGATGGTGTGGCGCAGGGAATGTGACGTGTTCAGGAAGTGGGAGAAAGCTCTTTGAACGACATTAATGAAAATTTTGAGACAGAAACTGAGTGTGGACTTTTAGGTTATTTTGTTCCTCTTTTTATAGAGGAAAAGACATGATAGGAGGATGAAGTGCACAGATGAAATAACAGAGAGGAATTGACAGTCTATAAAACTATAGGTTATTATTGATGTTTTTGGTTTTTAAGAGTTGAGCGTTTTGTTTAAAAAGTCAACTTTTCAGAAGAGTTTCTAGGTTTTAAAGTACCTCAAGTAAATGACAGGTAGTTATTAGACTAGCTTCTATTTTTCAGATGGGGAGGCAGAGGGACCCCCTTTTTTGTTATGTTATTCATATTTAGCATCCTCAGCTTGCTTCGTAAAAATAAGAATCTTTTCTCATTCAATGGTTTAGTAAAAATGTCTGCAAGCTGGAGTTCGGTTGGATGATCTTTGATAAAGTGATACCTGACATCAATGTTGTGACAACCGGCAATTTCCCAGGTTAACCCCGTTAATAACTTGTGTTATATTTCGATAACATCCGTTACCACAGTTAACTATAATAGTTACACGAACATTGCACATGAGTCTAGACGTCGGTTAACTTACTTGAATGTATATAATTTATGATTTTATATAAATTATATTTTATGATTTCATGAAATCATTTTGTCATTTTATGTGACAATTATATCTATGATTTTATGTGGTATATAAGCATATATATGCACATCATATTTTATGATTTTATGTGACGATGCGT
>JBCNJP010014658.1:0-10679 GCA_039602395.1 Deinandra increscens subsp. villosa | reverse complement strand
GTTGCATATATGCAACACCATTGTGTATCCACTGAAGATGCATAATCATTATCTTCCCATCTCATGAGAATCTTGATCTTAAGATGCAAAATCGAGTTTATATTTACCGATTTCGTGTTCGAGCTAGTTCTTAGTTTCGGTTTGATTCGATCTCAATTCAGTAGTTATGTTACCAATGTCATTCCAAACTCGAGAACATTCTAACAAGTGGTATTAGAGCTTTCAGTTAGTGATTCTACGTAATTTGGATAGAATTAGAGCTTAATTTGATGGATTTTAATCGAAATTCGGTTTCGTGTTCTTTGAGTTTTTCGGTACTGTCCGTTGGCTTTAAACTCATAATAGGCTTGATTAAATATTCCTTTTGGTTCCAAAAGAGTCGGTTCATCTCAATTTGAGGTTTTATGCAAGTTCAAAAATTAAAATTAAAATGTTTGGTTCATCTTCTTCATTAACTTGTTAATGGTGGAATGTTTGCAACTCGATTTTTTCCACTCCAATTTGATGTCCTTGGATTAGTTTCTTCATTACGAGCTGATTGGTACCATTAGATTCAAAACTCTTTGAGATTTGGTGAGATCGCAAAATCTGGAACTACAAAGAACAAACTTATTAGCATAATAGAAATGTTCTTTCATAGTTCTTTCACTGAGCTCACATTCGATTCTTCAAATCTACATAAAACCATGATAATATGGATCTAGTTTCACTCAGATTTCAATTTCGAGCAAGATAATATGATCAATTTCATGTTTCAGTCGGGTTTGAAAGAGTTATGATTAAATAAAAAAATTTGGTTCGATATTTCCGTTTTTTCCTTCTGTGATCGATGTGTACCATATGTTCGGATCTTGATGAAATATTCATTAATTAGATCGAGTCTTTTATATTCCATTACCAATCAGATCGGAGGGTGGTCGACGGAGCTGGGGAACAAGGTCGCCGGTGTTAATTGAAGGAGGGAGACGTTAACAGTGAAAAGAGTAAATTAAAATGGTTTTTAGTTTTTTAGGATAAAGTGGGTTTTCATGTGAACTCAACCCCTATAAATTATCCTAGAGGTGACTATACCATCTTCAAAACTACCTTAAGGGTACTTTTCATATAACTTCTTTCTCTCTCATGTGCCATGTGCCCTTTAAAAAAAGAAAAAAAAAACTACCCTAAAGACCGTACCGACACCGCTCATCCTAATTTAGTTTAGAGTAAAGTTTGGTTTTATTCTCAAATTTAAGATTGGGTCTAAATAAGATTTTTACTTTAAAGCGTCTAGCTCCTTTTGTTTTTATGGTTTTTAAAGTTTTCCCAATAAACTATAGAAACTTAATTCTATCCATTTTTATTCAATTTTATATAAGAAAAACTAAAATGCCGTTGCATTAAAAAAATGATAAAAAATCTCCCTCTAAAAAAAATATGAAAAAACCTCCCTCTCATTCATAAATATTTCAGTTTTCCCAATAAACTATAGAAACTTAATTCTATCTATTTTTATTATTATATATATTACATTATAAATTGAAAATGAATAGTTAGTTTTTAGTTTCTTATAGTTCGACCACGTAATTTTGACACTATGACATATTTTACCCTTCAACTTTTATATATATATATTTTTTCTTTTTTTGTTTTTGTTTAACGGAAATAATAAACTTTAGATTTTCATAATCTAGTCACATATGTTTCATACTTTACGTTTTACATAATTGGTCGTAAACACAACTTATTGGTTATATAAACACCTTATTAGGACTCATTGGTGCCAACTAACCCTCATTGTCCCTAAACCAACTTTATTGTGCCATCATTGGTCCTAAACACAACGTATTGGTTATATGCACACATTAGTGAGTCTCATTGGTCCCAACTAAACACACCTTATTGGGCCATAATTGGTCGTAAACACAACTTATTGGTTATGTAAACACCTTATTAGGACTCATTTGTGCCAACTAACCCTCATTGTCCCTAAACCCACTTTATTGGGCCATCATTGGTCCTAAACACAACTTATTGGTTATATAAGACACACCTTACTAGGACTTATTGGTCCCAACCGACCCTCATTGCCCTACTAAACACTCCTTATAGGGCCATCATTGGTCCTAAACACAACTTATTGGTTATATACAAACCTTAGTGGGACTCATTAGTCCCAACTAAACACACATTATTGGGCCATCATTGGTCCTAAACACAACTTATTGGTTATATACACACCTTACTAGGACTTATTGGTTTAACCGACCCTCATTGCCCTACTAAACACACCTTATTGGGCCATCATTGGTCCTAAACATAATTTATTGGTTATATACACACCTTAGTGGGACTCATTAGTCCCAACTAAACACACCATATTGGGCCATAATTGGTCGTAAACACAACTTATTGGTTATATAAACACCTTATTAGGACTCATTAGTGCCAACTAACCCTCATTGTCCCTAAACCAACTTTATTGTGCCATCATTGGTCCTAAACACAACGTATTGGTTATATGCACACATTAGTGAGTCTCATTGGTCCCAACTAAACACACCTTATTGGGCCATAATTGGTCGTAAACACAACTTATTGGTTATATACACACATTATTGTGACTCATTGGTCCCAACTGACCCTCATTGCCCTTAAACACACATTATTGGGCCATCATTGGTCCTAAACACAACTTATTGGTTATATAAGACACACCTTACTAGGACTTATTGGTCCCAACCGACCCTCATTGCCCTACTAAACACTCCTTATAGGGCCATCATTGGTCCTAAACACAACTTATTGGTTATATACAAACCTTAGTGGGACTCATTAGTCCCAACTAAACACACATTATTGGGCCATCATTGGTCCTAAACACAACTTATTGGTTATATACACACCTTACTAGGACTTATTGGTTTAACCGACCCTCATTGCCCTACTAAACACACCTTATTGGGCCATCATTGGTCCTAAACATAATTTATTGGTTATATACACACCTTAGTGGGACTCATTAGTCCCAACTAAACACACCATATTGGGCCATAATTGGTCGTAAACACAACTTATTGGTTATATAAACACCTTATTAGGACTCATTGGTGCCAACTAACCCTCATTGTCCCTAAACCAACTTTATTGTGCCATCATTGGTCCTAAACACAACGTATTGGTTATATGCACACATTAGTGAGTCTCATTGGTCCCAACTAAACACACCTTATTGGGCCATAATTGGTCGTAAACACAACTTATTGGTTATGTAAACACCTTATTAGGACTCATTTGTGCCAACTAACCCTCATTGTCCCTAAACCCACTTTATTGGGCCATCATTGGTCCTAAACACAACTTATTGGTTATATAAGACACACCTTACTAGGACTTATTGGTCCCAACCGACCCTCATTGCCCTACTAAACACTCCTTATAGGGCCATCATTGGTCCTAAACACAACTTATTGGTTATATACAAACCTTAGTGGGACTCATTAGTCCCAACTAAACACACATTATTGGGCCATCATTGGTCCTAAACACAACTTATTGGTTATATACACACCTTACTAGGACTTATTGGTTTAACCGACCCTCATTGCCCTACTAAACACACCTTATTGGGCCATCATTGGTCCTAAACATAATTTATTGGTTATATACACACCTTAGTGGGACTCATTAGTCCCAACTAAACACACCATATTGGGCCATAATTGGTCGTAAACACAACTTATTGGTTATATAAACACCTTATTAGGACTCATTAGTGCCAACTAACCCTCATTGTCCCTAAACCAACTTTATTGTGCCATCATTGGTCCTAAACACAACGTATTGGTTATATGCACACATTAGTGAGTCTCATTGGTCCCAACTAAACACACCTTATTGGGCCATAATTGGTCGTAAACACAACTTATTGGTTATATACACACATTATTGTGACTCATTGGTCCCAACTGACCCTCATTGCCCTTAAACACACATTATTGGGCCATCATTGGTCCTAAACACAACTTATTGGTTATATAAGACACACCTTACTAGGACTTATTGGTCCCAACCGACCCTCATTGCCCTACTAAACACTCCTTATAGGGCCATCATTGGTCCTAAACACAACTTATTGGTTATATACAAACCTTAGTGGGACTCATTAGTCCCAACTAAACACACATTATTGGGCCATCATTGGTCCTAAACACAACTTATTGGTTATATACACACCTTACTAGGACTTATTGGTTTAACCGACCCTCATTGCCCTACTAAACACACCTTATTGGGCCATCATTGGTCCTAAACATAATTTATTGGTTATATACACACCTTAGTGGGACTCATTAGTCCCAACTAAACACACCATATTGGGCCATAATTGGTCGTAAACACAACTTATTGGTTATATAAACACCTTATTAGGACTCATTGGTGCCAACTAACCCTCATTGTCCCTAAACCAACTTTATTGTGCCATCATTGGTCCTAAACACAACGTATTGGTTATATGCACACATTAGTGAGTCTCATTGGTCCCAACTAAACACACCTTATTGGGCCATAATTGGTCGTAAACACAACTTATTGGTTATGTAAACACCTTATTAGGACTCATTTGTGCCAACTAACCCTCATTGTCCCTAAACCCACTTTATTGGGCCATCATTGGTCCTAAACACAACTTATTGGTTATATAAGACACACCTTACTAGGACTTATTGGTCCCAACCGACCCTCATTGCCCTACTAAACACTCCTTATAGGGCCATCATTGGTCCTAAACACAACTTATTGGTTATATACAAACCTTAGTGGGACTCATTAGTCCCAACTAAACACACATTATTGGGCCATCATTGGTCCTAAACACAACTTATTGGTTATATACACACCTTACTAGGACTTATTGGTTTAACCGACCCTCATTGCCCTACTAAACACACCTTATTGGGCCATCATTGGTCCTAAACATAATTTATTGGTTATATACACACCTTAGTGGGACTCATTAGTCCCAACTAAACACACCATATTGGGCCATAATTGGTCGTAAACACAACTTATTGGTTATATAAACACCTTATTAGGACTCATTGGTGCCAACTAACCCTCATTGTCCCTAAACCAACTTTATTGTGCCATCATTGGTCCTAAACACAACGTATTGGTTATATGCACACATTAGTGAGTCTCATTGGTCCCAACTAAACACACCTTATTGGGCCATAATTGGTCGTAAACACAACTTATTGGTTATATACACACATTATTGTGACTCATTGGTCCCAACTGACCCTCATTGCCCTTAAACACACATTATTGGGCCATCATTGGTCCTAAACACAACTTATTGGTTATATAAGACACACCTTACTAGGACTTATTGGTCCCAACCGACCCTCATTGCCCTACTAAACACTCCTTATAGGGCCATCATTGGTCCTAAACACAACTTATTGGTTATATACAAACCTTAGTGGGACTCATTAGTCCCAACTAAACACACATTATTGGGCCATCATTGGTCCTAAACACAACTTATTGGTTATATACACACCTTACTAGGACTTATTGGTTCTAACCGACCCTCATTGCCCTACTAAACACACCTTATTGGGCCATCATTGGTCCTAAACATAATTTATTGGTTATATACACACCTTAGTGGGACTCATTAGTCCCAACTAAACACACCATATTGGGCCATAATTGGTCGTAAACACAACTTATTGGTTATATAAACACCTTATTAGGACTCATTGGTGCCAACTAACCCTCATTGTCCCTAAACCAACTTTATTGTGCCATCATTGGTCCTAAACACAACGTATTGGTTATATGCACACATTAGTGAGTCTCATTGGTCCCAACTAAACACACCTTATTGGGCCATAATTGGTCGTAAACACAACTTATTGGTTATGTAAACACCTTATTAGGACTCATTTGTGCCAACTAACCCTCATTGTCCCTTAAACCCACTTTATTGGGCCATCATTGGTCCTAAACACAACTTATTGGTTATATAAGACACACCTTACTAGGACTTATTGGTCCCAACCGACCCTCATTGCCCTACTAAACACTCCTTATAGGGCCATCATTGGTCCTAAACACAACTTATTGGTTATATACAAACCTTAGTGGGACTCATTAGTCCCAACTAAACACACATTATTGGGCCATCATTGGTCCTAAACACAACTTATTGGTTATATACACACCTTACTAGGACTTATTGGTTTAACCGACCCTCATTGCCCTACTAAACACACCTTATTGGGCCATCATTGGTCCTAAACATAATTTATTGGTTATATACACACCTTAGTGGGACTCATTAGTCCCAACTAAACACACCATATTGGGCCATAATTGGTCGTAAACACAACTTATTGGTTATATAAACACCTTATTAGGACTCATTGGTGCCAACTAACCCTCATTGTCCCTAAACCAACTTTATTGTGCCATCATTGGTCCTAAACACAACGTATTGGTTATATGCACACATTAGTGGGACTCATTGGTCCCAACTAAACACACCTTATTGGGCCATAATTGGTCGTAAACACAACTTATTGGTTATATACACACATTATTGTGACTCATTGGTCCCAACTGACCCTCATTGCCCTTAAACACACATTATTGGGCCATCATTGGTCCTAAACACAACTTATTGGTTATATAAGACACACCTTACTAGGACTTATTGGTCCCAACCGACCCTCATTGCCCTACTAAACACTCCTTATAGGGCCATCATTGGTCCTAAACACAACTTATTGGTTATATACAAACCTTAGTGGGACTCATTAGTCCCAACTAAACACACATTATTGGGCCATCATTGGTCCTAAACACAACTTATTGGTTATATACACACCTTACTAGGACTTATTGGTTCTAACCGACCCTCATTGCCCTACTAAACACACCTTATTGGGCCATCATTGGTCCTAAACATAATTTATTGGTTATATACACACCTTAGTGGGACTCATTAGTCCCAACTAAACACACCATATTGGGCCATAATTGGTCGTAAACACAACTTATTGGTTATATAAACACCTTATTAGGACTCATTGGTGCCAACTAACCCTCATTGTCCCTAAACCACACTTTATTGTGCCATCATTGGTCCTAAACACAACGTATTGGTTATATGCACACATTAGTGGGACTCATTGGTCCCAACTAAACACACCTTATTGGGCCATAATTGGTCGTAAACACAACTTATTGGTTATATACACACTTTATTGGGACTCATTGGTCCCAACGGACCCTCATTGCCCTTAAACACACATTATTGGGCCATCATTGGTCCTAAACACAACTTATTGGTTATATAAGACACACCTTACTAGGACTTATTGGTCCCAACCGACCCTCATTGCCCTACTAAACACTCCTTATAGGGCCATCATTGGTCCTAAACACAACTTATTGGTTATATACAAACCTTAGTGGGACTCATTAGTCCCAACTAAACACACATTATTGGGCCATCATTGGTCCTAAACACAACTTATTGGTTATATACACACCTTACTAGGACTTATTGGGACATCATTGGTCCTAAACACAACGTATTGGTTATATGCACACATTAGTGAGTCTCATTGGTCCCAACTAAACACACCTTATTGGGCCATAATTGGTCGTAAACACAACTTATTGGTTATATACACACCTTATTGGGACTCATTGGTCCCAACGGACCCTCATTGCCCTTAAACACACATTATTGGGCCATCATTGGTCCTAAACACAACTTATTGGTTATATAAGACACACCTTACTAGGACTTATTGGTCCCAACCGACCCTCATTGCCCTACGAAACACTCCTTATTGGGCCATCATTGGTCCTAAACACAACTTATTGGTTATATACACACCTTAGTGGGACTCATTAGTCCCAACTAAACACACATTATTGGGCCATCATTGGTCCTAAACACAACTTATTGGTTATATACACACCTTACTAGGACTTATTGGTTCTAACCGACCCTCATTGCCCTACTAAACACACCTTATTGGGCCATCATTGGTCCTAAACATAATTTATTGGTTATATACACACCTTAGTGGGACTCATTAGTCCCAACTAAACACACCATATTGGGCCATAATTGGTCGTAAACACAACTTATTGGTTATATAAACACCTTATTAGGACTCATTGGTGCCAACTAACCCTCATTGTCCCTAAACCCACTTTATTGTGCCATCATTGGTCCTAAACACAACGTATTGGTTATATGCACACATTAGTGGGACTCATTGGTCCCAACTAAACACACCTTATTGGGCCATAATTGGTCGTAAACACAACTTATTGGTTATATACACACTTTATTGGGACTCATTGGTCCCAACGGACCCTCATTGCCCTTAAACACACATTATTGGGCCATCATTGGTCCTAAACACAACTTATTGGTTATATAAGACACACCTTACTAGGACTTATTGGTCCCAACCGACCCTCATTGCCCTACTAAACACTCCTTATAGGGCCATCATTGGTCCTAAACACAACTTATTGGTTATATACAAACCTTAGTGGGACTCATTAGTCCCAACTAAACACACATTATTGGGCCATCATTGGTCCTAAACACAACTTATTGGTTATATACACACCTTACTAGGACTTATTGGTTCTAACCGACCCTCATTGCCCTACTAAACACACCTTATTGGGCCATCATTGGTCCTAAACATAATTTATTGGTTATATACACACCTTAGTGGGACTCATTAGTCCCAACTAAACACACCATATTGGGCCATAATTGGTCGTAAACACAACTTATTGGTTATATAAACACCTTATTAGGACTCATTGGTGCCAACTAACCCTCATTGTCCCTAAACCCACTTTATTGTGCCATCATTGGTCCTAAACACAACGTATTGGTTATATGCACACATTAGTGGGACTCATTGGTCCCAACTAAACACACCTTATTGGGCCATAATTGGTCGTAAACACAATTTATTGGTTATATACACACTTTATTGGGACTCATTGGTCCCAACGGACCCTCATTGCCCTTAAACACACATTATTGGGCCATCATTGGTCCTTAACACAACTTATTGGTTATATAAGACACACCTTACTAGGACTTATTGGTCCCAACCGACCCTCATTGCCCTACTAAACACTCCTTATAGGGCCATCATTGGTCCTAAACACAACTTATTGGTTATATACAAACCTTAGTGGGACTCATTAGTCCCAACTAAACACACATTATTGGGCCATCATTGGTCCTAAACACAACTTATTGGTTATATACACACCTTACTAGGACTTATTGGTTCTAACCGACCCTCATTGCCCTACTAAACACACCTTATTGGGCCATCATTGGTCCTAAACATAATTTATTGGTTATATACACACCTTAGTGGGACTCATTAGTCCCAACTAAACACACCATATTGGGCCATAATTGGTCGTAAACACAACTTATTGGTTATATAAACACCTTATTAGGACTCATTGGTGCCAACTAACCCTCATTGTCCCTAAACCAACTTTATTGTGCCATCATTGGTCCTAAACACAACGTATTGGTTATATGCACACATTAGTGGGACTCATTGGTCCCAACTAAACACACCTTATTGGGCCATAATTGGTCGTAAACACAACTTATTGGTTATATACACACATTATTGTGACTCATTGGTCCCAACTGACCCTCATTGCCCTTAAACACACATTATTGGGCCACCATTGGTCCTAAACACAACTTATTGGTTATATAAGACACACCTTACTAGGACTTATTGGTCCCAACCGACCCTCATTGCCCTACTAAACACTCCTTATAGGGCCATCATTGGTCCTAAACACAACTTATTGGTTATATACAAACCTTAGTGGGACTCATTAGTCCCAACTAAACACACATTATTGGGCCATCATTGGTCCTAAACACAACTTATTGGTTATATACACACCTTACTAGGACTTATTGGTTCTAACCGACCCTCATTGCCCTACTAAACACACCTTATTGGGCCATCATTGGTCCTAAACATAATTTATTGGTTATATACACACCTTAGTGGGACTCATTAGTCCCAACTAAACACACCATATTGGGCCATAATTGGTCGTAAACACAACTTATTGGTTATATAAACACCTTATTAGGACTCATTGGTGCCAACTAACCCTCATTGTCCCTAAACCACACTTTATTGTGCCATCATTGGTCCTAAACACAACGTATTGGTTATATGCACACATTAGTGAGACTCATTGGTCCCAACTAAACACACCTTATTGGGCCATAATTGGTCGTAAACACAACTTATTGGTTATATACACACTTTATTGGGACTCATTGGTCCCAACGGACCCTCATTGCCCTTAAACACACATTATTGGGCCATCATTGGTCCTCAACACAACTTATTGGTTATATAAGACACACCTTACTAGGACTTATTGGTCCCAACCGACCCTCATTGCCCTACTAAACACTCCTTATAGGGCCATCATTGGTCCTAAACACAACTTATTGGTTATATACAAACCTTAGTGGGACTCATTAGTCCCAACTAAACACACATTATTGGGCCATCATTGGTCCTAAACACAACTTATTGGTTATATACACACCTTACTAGGACTTATTGGGACATCATTGGTCC
>JBCNJP010014657.1:0-10680 GCA_039602395.1 Deinandra increscens subsp. villosa | reverse complement strand
GCTGTAAGGATCAAATAAACCCTCACGCGATATCTTGACTAGAGAAACCGTGCGGAATCCGGTTTTCACTAGTTGATTCAAGAACAAATCAGAAAGTGATAATCGAAAAGTATAAGTAACAAAGAAACACAAACCGATTAGTTGAAAACACTTGATTACTCACTGATTGTTGATTACACCTTGATCGAAATTCTCTAGGGAGAATTTCGATTACACCTTAATCACCACAAAGGACTAGCAACCTCTACAAAACATAACATAACCCTATTTATAGCTAAAGGGTTTTCGAAAACCCCTAGCCCACCTATACAATTCGGACCCCAAGCCCACACACAATTACATATTAAACTAGCCCAATACAACTAAACAAACCCAAATCAATCTAATGCAAAAGCCTTAAATTCCAGGTCTCTACAATCTTCCCCTAGGCTTTAGCATTAGACAGTCTTCACATTCTGAACTTCTTGGACAAATTCACAGTTGCTGGATCATACCAGAGCTCCTTGGCTACGATCTCAGCTACTGCCCGAGTGTAACACTTAGCATACTCTTCAGTGTCTGGGCTACACTCAATCTGATGATTAGCTAAGACCAGGATGTCTTTCTTGTGGAACCGCATCAGATCATGAACTTCCATGACATTGATGGTCTGGGACTTGCAGAGAATCTTTGCTTCACCAGAATAATCACTGTATGCCCATGTCTGAAAGTCATGCAGACAGTCTTCAGGATGTCTCATGGGAAGAGGAATCGTCTTTGTCTTGTCAGTAGGTGGATACAAGACATTTATAAACTTCTTGAAATTGTTTGGAGTGTTTCTTGTACACTCCAGTAGGCTTGAAAGACAAGTTCACAACTTTTGAAACATTCCACCTGTCATCCTTCCTCCAACCATTTGATTTAGCTGAACCAACTGGATTTGGATGGATGGGTGATTTTGAAACAGTTTTGAAAACAGGTTTTGGGGATTCAACAGATTTTGGTCTCCAAGCTGTTTTGACAGATTTCTGAGATGTTTTGTTTTCTTTAAAAATGGTCTTTGGCCGTTGCTTAGGAGCCTTGGGTTTCTGCTGAACTTTGTGACTCTGAGGTGCTTGTTTATGCACCTTGGGTTTTGATGGACCGGGCCTTGGAGTTGGGTCACTTTGTTTCTGGGTCCTTGGACTGGGTCTCTGATGAACCCTTTTGGGATAATAGGGTTCATAGGGCCGGTATAAACAGTTTCTTGCCACGTGTCCTGGTCTACCACAGACATGGCAAGATTGTTTCTTTGGGTATGCGGGAGCCTGTGGTTGGTTACGCCCAGTGGAAATCCAAGTTGGTTTTGAACAATTTTTGTGGATCCAATGGGTTTTACCGTAGGGCTTTGTGGTTAAAATGTACTCCCACTGAACCGGCTTAAACTGGTCATATGCTGAACTGATCTCTGGGTACGGGACAAAATCATGAGGTCTAAGGTCCCGCACTTTCTGCACATTTTGGTCATGACAGTCATTCTTATTTTCAGTAGGTTTCACACCGAACACCCCACCATTTGTGAGTTTAGGACCAGCAACCTGTGGTCCCTTATCCCTTCTTAAAATTTTAACAGTTCTTAAGGGTTTCACAGCTTTAGCATCACATTTACCAAAAGTAAACACACCACAATCAGACGATTTTGCAAACAAAACAGACTCAGAAGTTGTGGACTCAGACTGAACAGACGATCCAGGTTTTCCAAAATTAAAATTTTTGTGAAGATCATTAGAACTGGAACTCTCAGAAGACTCCTTGCTATCCACTACCCCTGCTTCTTTATTGCCTTTATCTGCACAACAAGTAGAACTGTTAGTAAGGTTAGAAACAGGAGCAGAAATTTTAATGGGACAAGCTGCCAGTTTCTTTTCAATCTCAGCTTTAGCTTCCAAGGAGGTCTTAGAACACTCATAATCTGAGATCATTTCATGCATCAGGGGCATCGGTACTGTGTGACTGGACTTTTCATCTTTTTCTTCAGTGCCGAGGCCCAAACCAGAGTTGGCTTTTAGATGACGCATTCGAGCGTCTGTATTGTAGAAAAGTGAACTAGCTTTCATCATTTCTGAGACAATTTTATCGTTTCGCTCAACTTTGGTTTGAGATGTTTCTAATTGACCTTTAAGTTGATCAAGTTCAGTTTTTAATGTGATAATCTCTTCATTAGCAACTCTTAGATATGTGGTTTTGTTACTCAAGTCCCTTTGAAGATTTTTTATGTCAATTTTGGCAGCTTCTAGTTTTTCACTTAATGTTTTACTCCTACCTTTGTACTCTCGCAGGTCTCTATCAGATAGTTCACGATTTAACGTTTCATTAAAGAACTTGCGCTGCCAGTCTTGAGATTCATTAAATGTAATTTGGCATTTAGGGTTAGAACATACCTCATTGTTGCTGGTAGATACAGAATTACCTGGAAGAAAGGATGCCATGAATGTATTTGATTGAACTTCTGGATCAAAGAGTGAAAGCCGAAGGGTTGGATAGAAAAGGGTGAAGTTTGGATAGAAAAGTCAAGTTTTGGATCGAAAAGTGGACTTTTGGATCGAAAAGTGGACTTTTTGATCGAAAAGTGGACTTTTTGATCGAAAAATGGACTTTTTGATCGAAAAGTGTGGCTGATTGAAAAGCTGGTCGAAAAGCTGGTCGAAAAGCTGGTTGGCTGATCGAAAAGCTGTTTGGCTGATCGAAAATTTGTTTTGGCTGATCGAAAAGCTGTTTGGCTGATCGAAAAGCTGTCTTGGCTGATCGAAAAGCTGTTTGGCTGATCGAAAAGCTGTTTGGCTGATCAAAAAGCTGTCTTGGCTGATCGAAAAGCTGTCTTGGCTGATCGAAAAGCTGTTTGGCTGATCGAAAAGCTGTCTTGGCTGATCGAAAAGCTGTTTGGCTGATCGAAGTCACAAGGGGACTTCCCGATCGAAATGGGCTGATCGAAAAGTCACAAGGGGGACTTTTCGATCGACAGATGGCTGATCGAAAAGTCACAAGGGGACTTTCCGATCGAAATGGGCTGATCGAAAAGTCACAAGGGGACTTTCAGATTGAAATGGGCTGATCGAAAAGTCACAAGGGGACTTTCCGATCGAGATGGCGCGACAGAAAAGGCTTTTCGATCAGGAGGACGATCGAAAAGTTTAGAAACTAGGTCGAAAAGTCTCCAATTCACGAATTTAGCACCTCGAATGCTCCTGTCTTGACTCGAAACCTGCAAAAATACTTCCGAACTGTGCTAAAAACTGAAAATCACCAACAAAACTCAAACGGTTAGTTGACAAAAACTTGAATCGGATATCGCGAGAGCCTCGAAACTTGCGTTTCTTGGCTCTGATACCAATTGTAAGGATCAAATAAACCCTCACGCGATATCTTGACTAGAGAAACCGTGCGGAATCCGGTTTTCACTAGTTGATTCAAGAACAAATCAGAAAGTGATAATCGAAAAGTATAAGTAACAAAGAAACACAAACCGATTAGTTGAAAACACTTGATTACTCACTGATTGTTGATTACACCTTGATCGAAATTCTCTAGGGAGAATTTCGATTACACCTTAATCACCACAAAGGACTAGCAACCTCTACAAAACATAACATAACCCTATTTATAGCTAAAGGGTTTTCGAAAACCCCTAGCCCACCTATACAATTCGGACCCCAAGCCCACACACAATTACATATTAAACTAGCCCAATACAACTAAACAAACCCAAATCAATCTAATGCAAAAGCCTTAAATTCCAGGTCTCTACATCGGCCCGTTCAAAGATTCCGTCAACTTTTAGTGATTATTTTATGGAAACACTACATTTTATATTTTATATTTTTATAAAATATTCGGGTAAAGTTGTTAGTTTTTATAAGACTAATACCATCTAATTACTTAAACCCCACAAAATATCTAACTAACTAATCTCCTAACCTAGGTTAAAGCCCTTAACCCAACCAAGGTTATGGGTTGTCTTCCAAATCTTGCAAAAGATATTAACATGTGTCAAAAGGACACAAAACCCATTCTCCCAATACCACCTCCACACTCAACCGACACTACAAAAACCACCATTCACCTCCTCCAACCGGCAACACCACCACCACCCTCCCTCTCACCGCCGATCAACCGACCACCGCCGCCCTCCCTACTGCCGCTACTGATCCGGCGCCGCCCTAGCCCCAGCCGCCGCCGCTGGTGAGCTCCGCCTTCCTCCCCCATCGCAACCGTAAGCCGCCACCACCACCATCATCATCATCGATCTCCACCACCACCATCACCATCATCATCGCCATCACCAACCTTCATCATCATCATCATCGGTTACCAACACCACCATCATCAACCGCCGCCACCATCGACCGCCACCACCGCCACCTTCGACCATCGTTTCTCGTAGCTTGCTAGTCGTAAGCTTCTAAAACCCATTTCGTTTACATTTCCTTGATTTGAAAGTTCACCCGAAAGATCCATTTGAGTCTTGATGATCCAACTCGAATTCCGGGTTAAAAACCCACATAAAATGATAAAAATCTTATTTTTCTTTCGTCTCTAAGTAATCAAACAACGGGTGATGCTCGAAGAGCTTAATATTATCACAATATGGGTCTCGTGGTTAGAAAACCGGGTGATGAGCCAAAGGGTATGCCCAAAGGTATCTAAACCCGAGATTGATACACAAATTACTTATGATTTTATGTTAGTAAAAATGATCATCCGAGAGCCTAAAATGTTTATACAAAGTTAAAGAAACCATTTTGATTTCTTAAACACTAATAAACTATAAAAGAAATGATAACAAAAACTCATATTATTTTATACTAAATGTTGGCTAATCAAGTGAAAAAGTCAAAGTTAACAACTAGCTTAACATAAACATATACTTATGTATTATTGTTAAACCGAGCAAACGACATCATACGAATTGATTTGGTTGATGAAATGAACGACACGAAGAAATGGTTTGGAACCTATTATAAGCAGAACCTAACGAAATTTTTCTAAAAATGTTAGTCATTTTTATAGTTAAAATGGATCGAAGGTTTTAATAAAAGATTTATAAAGTTTTGTTCCGGATAAACAAGTAATCTTGTTTAAAACAACAAATGTAGGTTTTTAAAGATCGGACAAGATAACTAAACAAACACGACGGATCGAAACTCTTCTATCTTATCCCGTCGTAAAGATTTAACTAAATCTTGTGTAATGATTATATTTTCTAAGAACCTTGAAAATATATAAGTTTCGATTAAACATTCATTTGATTTCAAAGGAGAATTATATAAATCAAACCATTAGAAACTTTATCAAACAAAGTTCTCGAAGTCACGATAATAATAGTACCTATCATTATTAAAAATCTTCGAACCAACGACACAAATCATGGAAAACAAAACCTTTATTTTCACCAAGTATATATTTACATTCGAACTCGAAAATAATAAGCTAACTTTATTTTCATCAAAGTTCCATCATAAAGTTATTAATTTCCTTGATGACTTAAACAAACGAATTTTCTTACACAAGTTATAACAATTATTTGTACAATAATTTATAACTTATACGCGTAGTTTCTATCAATGACTATGAGCGTAGGACCATATATAAACCAAATAACGAGATAAATAATACATATTATTTTCCGTAATATTTGAGATCTAAAATAAATATATATGTTCATATATATTTTTACAAAACTTTAGATAATTATTTGGCTAATAATTATTTACTTCGAATCCATAAGTTTATTTGTTTAAATATCATGGAAAGTCTAAATATTTATACAACTAATAAACGTTACGAACGAGTTTTTTTCCAAACATACAAACGGGAATAAGTTGTCAAGACTCGACCAGGATCATTGGGTAACTGAACGTTATTCAAACTGAACCATGGAACTAAATCATGTCTATTATTATTATTATCAATATTAGGACATCGGTTACTTACAGCTCGTATCAGCTATCACGATCATCCACCTTGAACAGGTGAGTTTCACGGCCCCTTTTCCTTTACTGTTTTAACTATGGGGGAGAAATACATGAAACATTAAACTTTTTCAGATATATACAATGTGAGTTTCACGGCCCCTTTCTTTTAAACTGTTTTAAATACTTTGGGGGAGAAATCATGATCAAACAAATCTTTTACTTGATATTATGGTACTACTGTCATGCCACGCTTGATTATCTGTTCTTTCTGTATCCTTATCGTGGTAATTTTGTTATATAACATATTGCTGCCAAATCCCATCATCAATTGATTTCGGTTAATTCTGTACGGAACGATAACTAATGAATAGATCTATTTGGGTTGACGCCCCTGCCCTAACTGGTCGCTCCAGTTCTGACTCCGCGTTAACAAGTCTCGGGGTACATGTCAGTTATTCTTTGCCAGTGGTATTTCTTAGGGGAAGTTACCACCAGGTGGGTAAATCAGTTAGTCTTCGAAATCAAGGACCAGGTAGATCAATGCAATCCACAGTAACCACATATATAATATCTTGTATGGTATCAAAACTGTTTACAAACACATTTTGTAGAGTCCTAAACCTGTGAACTCACCAACATTACGTTGACCCTTTCAAACTCATGTATTTCTCAGGTAACTAAGTTCGCTCTCGGTGTGCAAATGGGAAGTCTGTCAAACAACAGGGCCTGCATTAGGAATGGTGTCATGGTCATCTTTTACTATCTAAATAAATCATGAACAATCGTATTTCTTATCGTAACGTTCTCGTTCCAGTATTGTAAGACAATGTTATCTTTTATATAATCCGCTGCAAACTTTGATAACATAATTGGTTTTCAAACGTAAATGAAACTGTTAGAGGTCGTTCTTTGTATCCACGACTATGACCCCATGACGTCACACGCCCACGTAATCAGGAACATCGGGGTGTGACAACAAGTGAGTCTGATCATGAAAATGTGAAGAATAGTTCGTTATTGAAATTCAGATCCAGTCCAAATGACCAGGATATCACAAAACGTACACTCTAAGTGGTCAACAATCTAAATCAAACCCAAAAGTTCAAAATACTCACCGAAGAGTTTTTATAACTCTCATGGTTTCTTTTCCATAAAAACAAATGATTTTGATTATGAATCTTACGGGTTCTGTGAAGATTACAATTTCCATGATGATTTTGGTCACTTTGAGAAAACCAAGGCCAAAAGGGTCAAACCAAAAAGAAATTCTGATCAAAGTGGAGTTCATGAGTATGGTTTTTATAACCAATTTGGGTACATTACCCCTGTGCTTAAACCTCTCCCAAAGCAGAAATCTCGAAGATTTAATGCTAAGGCACCAAGGAGAGTAGTTAAACAAAGGTCTGATGATAACACTTTTGCTGATTATGGAAATGAGTTCCCTAGGGTTTTTATTGATCGGAGAAGGTGTTATCATTGTTATCAACAAGGTCATCTAAGAAATAGATGTCCGATTTTGGCAAAGAAACAAGCTTTCGTTGTTCGTAACGATAATTCTGATTCAGTTTCTAAGCCAAAAGAGATGGATGGGAAAGTGGTAACAAACAATTTTTCAAAAGAGAAAAAATTTTCAAAAATCAAAAGTCATTTGGAAGTTCATCTTCGAGTGATTCCACTACTGATTCATCCATCCCAATAACAAGGCAAAAGTGGCTGGCAAAATTGATCTCAAAAGCCACTGAGGATTTTTCTGAAGATACCGGTCGACCCAAAGCTGAAAACTTGGGTCCAGATTCCCACTATTTATTTGCTGATATGTGCAGGGTGCTCGAAAGCCAACTGTCAACAACTTCTGGTTCGTTGATAGTGGAGCATCCAGGCACATGACGGGTAATATTTCCTTGCTTTCAGACGTCAAACCAATTCAAGGAGGAAATGTTACTTTTGCTGGCCATAAAGGGGGAAAATTACCGGTGAAGGAAAGATGGGTAACTAGAAGATTTCTTTTAATAAAGTCCAATTTGTGCAAGAGCTGCAACACAACTTGTTGAGTGTATCACAAATTTGTGATAAGCAGTATACTTCTGCTTTCACAAGTTCAGAATGCTTGATTTTGAAACCTGGAATTCAAATACCTGATGATTGGATCGTAATGTGTGCACCTAGATTTCATGATTTGTATGTGTTAAACATGAATCAGACTTCATCTGCTGTCTCTGCTACTTGTTTTATCTCAAAGGCTACAGAAAAAGAATCAATCTTGTGGCATCGTTGCATGGGGCACATCAACTACCGGAAGATGAATTACTTGGTCAACCATAATCTGGTAGAGGGCGTTTCGAAGAATTAGTTTTCTATAAATGATATGTGTTTCCTGCAAGAAAGGAAAACAATGGAAGAAGTCTCATCCGTCCAAGCGTCTGAATTCAGTTGTAACTCCATTGGAACTGCTTCATATGGATCTCTTTGGTCCTGTGAATGTTCGCAGTATTGATGGTAGTTTCTACTGTTTGGTAATTACAGATGATTTTTCCCATTTCTCATGGGTGGTGTCACTGGCTTCAAAGGATGAAACTCCGGATTCTATTCAGAAGTTGTTATCCAAGTTTGAATCGATATATAAATACAAACTCTGTCGCATTCGTACTGATAATGGTACCGAATTCAAGAATGCTAAAATGACAGCTTTTTGTAATTCTCTTGGAATTGTACAAGAATTCAGTGCGCCGTATACTCTGCAATAAAACGGAGTAGCCGAAAGAAAGAATCGAACATTGATTGAGACGGCTCGCACTTTGCTGGCTGATGCACATTTACCGATAAAGTTTTGGTCTGAAGCAGTTCATACTGCATGCTATGTGCTCAATCGTGTTCTGATTGTTAAGCGATTTAACAAAACAAGTTATTTGCTTAAAGGTCGAAAGCCAAATTTAAATTTTTTGGAACCATTTGGGTGTTTATGCACGGTTCTCAAGAAAGGTGGGAAATTTGAAGCTAAAGCTGTTGACGACATTTTTGTTGGTTATCATCATCCAATGAAACATGTTTATTTTCCTTCTTCCAAAACCATTGAGAATCATGTGAATGTGGATTGTCAAAGACACACTTTTCTACAACCCAAATCGGTTGATATTCCTGCTTTTGACTACAAGACCTTAGTTGATTCTTTCACGACTGCACAATATGATTTTGATAATGAGGAGGCTAAAGATGTGTCAACTGCTGCTATGATTCATACAATTCTTAGTCCTGGAACATGATCATGGATTCCTAAGCTTCCAAGTACTTTTACTTCTGCTTCATCTAGTCAGAATGCTTCTAATTTAGAAACATTGAGTTCTTCTTCTGATGATGAAAGTACTTTTCATGAAGCTGAATCGACACCTGTTGATGATCAAATTAACTTACCAAGTACAAGTTCTTCTGTGCCAGTTTCTTTACCAATTGGTGATTTATCGAGCTCAGAAGAAGCAGATGAAAATTTAAACAACCTTACAGACAATATTCAAGTTCCTGATTCGACTACGCTTCGGATTCATAACATACATCCTCAAGAGAATATAATTGGAGATCCGAATTCTGGGGTGCGCACACGGCATCAATTGGTTGATTCTGTTGATGCATTAATTATTGAAATTAGGGATTCCGGTGTTCAAAATGAAGTATTTCACTCATGTTTTCTGTCTCAAGTTGAACCTACCAATGTTAATCATGCATTGGAAGATGCTTCTTGGGTTGAAGCGATGCAGGAAGAATTGCAGCAATTTTAAAAATTGGGAGTTTGGCATCTCGTGGATTTACCCATAAATTCTAAAGAACCTTGTGGAACGAAATGGGTGTTCAAATGTAAGAAAGACGATTGCGGTGTCATTTTCATAAACAAGGCGCGGTTAGTGGTTCAAGGTTTCTCTCAGATCGAAGGCATTGATTTCAATGAAGTCTAGCAAGAATTGAAGCTATCAGGATATTTCTAGCTTTCGCGGCACATCATGGATTTAAGGTGTATCAGATGGACATCAAGAGTGCTTTTCTGAATGGGAGGATTCGTGAAGAAGTTCATGTGAAGCAACCTCCTGGCTTTTATAATCCGGAGTTTCCTGAACGAGTGTACAAGTTAGATAAAGCTTTATACGGTCTTCATCAGGCTCCACCGGCTTGGTATGAGACACTATCTTCACACTTGCTTAACAATGGGTTTCAACGTGGCAAGGTGGATTGTACACTGTTTTCAAAGAAGTTCGGGAAGGATCTGCTGCTTGTCCAAGTTTATGTGGATGATATTATCTTTGGAAGCACAAATGACAGCTTATGCAAAGAGTTTGAGCGGGTCATGCAAACAAAGTTTGAGATGAGCTCTATGGGGGAGATGGGTTTCTTTCTAGGTCTTCAAGTCCAACAATCTTCCAAAGGCATACTTTCGCACCAAACAGAATATGCGTCTGATATTTTGGCTCGTTTCAAGATTGGCGATGTTCGGATTCGAAGTACACCTATCCAGGTTTCACATGGTCTCGAACCAGATGAATCTGGTGAAAATATTGATCCGACATTGTTTAGGGCTATGATTGGTTCACTTATGTATTTAACTACATCTCGTCCTGATATTATGTTTGTTGTGTGCTTATGTGCTAGGTACCAGGCAGCTTCTAAGGCTTCACATATGGTAGCAGTAAAGAGGATTTTTGCTTATTTGAAGGGTAACCTGGATCTTGGTATCTAGTACCCTTATGATAATAAGTTCGAGTTATCG
>JBCNJP010014656.1:0-10682 GCA_039602395.1 Deinandra increscens subsp. villosa | reverse complement strand
TCGGATATTTAGAAGTTCGTGCGGACCGGAAGGGTAAACGCCTGTACACTAGGGTTTCTGGCATAGCGAGGGTGTCACATAAATCCCAACTGGGAAATGGCATACCTCCCTGGGCGATCCCGGAGTGAGCGTTTACTTATAGGAATGCGCGTCTTCATATTATCATTAAAAGAAAAGGATAATTGCCTATAAGGGCATTTTGGTCATTTTGACCTATTAAAAGGGTAATCTTAATAAGTATATAATATTAAGATAATAAGAGACGGAAATAAACATAGGGAGTGTTTATTATATGAAACCTTGCGTTAACGCCATACGATACGCAAATTAGGTTAAATCAAGGATCGTGCCAAAGTTCTGTCCAAGTAAACGAGTTAAAGAGATAAGGTGAGTTCTATGAGCCCACTTTTAAATGTTTTAAATGTTTTAATGTTTTCGGGCTGATATACATGCAATGATACATATTCAACTGTTTACTCGAAAAGTATTTGAGATGCCTTTACTTGTTTTGTGTTGATACACTTACGTGAAAAAGTTATAATACTTATAATTGTTTTAAAGTAATTATTACCTGTTATTACTGTTTTCGGGAAGGTTATAATAAACGGGTAATAAAGAAGTTAAACTTTTAAAGAAAAGTTTAAAAAGAGGAAAATGAGTTTTTGAGGATAAAGGAAATGACCCTTGGGGTTATTTTAAAGAAGTTTTAATCTAAGCACAGATTGTCTTGTAAGAGCGGGGTTGTACAATCCAAGCAGTGGAAATGAAGCCACTGGAGTAATGACGGTTATTCAAGAGGTCGGGAGGCGACGGCCAACCGAAAGGGACTAAAGTAGTCCCGGAGATAGACAATGCTTAGTAAAAAGAGGTTTTGCTTATAATGTTCCGTATGACTTTATTATACGTAATGATTATTTGCACAAAGGATGGGTTCGGAGGCCCAAGGTATTTTAGAGTATTAAATGATTTTTAATACTGATGAGTTAAACGTTTTGGTATAATCCTGTTATGCTTTATACCTGTTAAATGTTTATAAAGAAGGGGTCGTTAGGCCCAAAATGTTTGAGGTATGTTTTAGAGTATTAAATGATTTTTAATACTGAATGTTTAAATGTTTTGGTATAATCCTGTTATGTTTTATGCCTGTTAAAACGTTTATAAAGAAAGGGTCGTTAGGCCCAAATGTTTAAGGTAACCTTTCAAGGAAAGGTAAAAGTTTTAAATACTTAGAACTCACCAGCGTAAGCTGACCTTTAAAAGCATGTATGTCAGGTATCGGTGATGTTTAAAGTAGCAAGGGAAGGGCTCTAGCAAGGGCAGATTAGATGGGCAAGCTATCAGGAAAGACTTGGTAGTAGACTGGCATAGCTATAGATAAGATCTAGTTATAGATTATGTTATTATCTTCCTTACTATTGTAACTCGTTATATATATAAATGAAAAGTTTTTAATTTCCGCTGCTTAGTTATCTCTGTTGTACCATGTGTTCATGAGTAAATCCGACACGTGACCCCTCCTGGAACCAAGACTGGGAGTGGGCGTCACATTTATAAAAATCTTTCATAAAACATATTCATTTTACTGATGCATTTTTATATAAAATTTTCCCCTTTTTAAATCTGCCTTCAAGTGGCTAAAAATCTTGCAATAAATCTAAGTATTTATGTCAAATTAATCATTTGACATAAATTCTTATTCTTACTATTTTTAGTAAGAATCATGTATCATTCTTTTTGTTTTGCAAGGATCTAATAACACATTAAGGTGTTGGTTTTTAAAATGTTGCATTTTTCCATAAATAAGTTTTATGTGATTAAATTGTAGGTTAGAATTTTATAGAAAAATCATAACATAAAATGTGTATGCAAACCATACTTAGTTATTTATTTTATGTATATCTCTACAATTATCCATTTTAACAATTCATGTTTACCATGATGTTGTTACTAACAATATTTCATATTATGTTTAACATGTAAGTTTCTAGCATCATATCATAATCCATGATCAAATTCACTAACACTTATAGTGTTAGGACCAAATAATATCATTAACATGAGATGTAATTAAATCAACTAACACTTAGTGTGTTAGGACAAACTAAGCACATGATCTTTAAAGAGTTAAGACCCATTTTCATATTTAGTTAGCCATCTTTACATTAGTTCAAATGGTTCTACTAACACAATGTGTTAGGATGAATGAATCAGATGACATAAAATAAAGTAATAATTTACAAGAACACAAGAATTATGGTGCACACCAATTATTTTCACTTGGATTTCATAGGTGTGTTTCACCACATCTCTTGGCTATTTTAAGCCTTAAGACACCAAGAGGATGTTTTGATTCTTGAGAATGAGATAGAGAAGAGAGATTGTTAGATGATTTAACAAAATGTAAGCATTTAAGGGGTTTAGTTGTCAAGACTTGGTGGTTACAATTGGGTGTTTAATCATATAAGAAAGCATAGGAGAATGGGGTTTAGAAGAACTCATAAGTGAGGTTGTGAGTGGAAAATGAGAAGGAAAGGAGGAGGTGGCTCCATGGTGGCGTCCGACGGTGGTGTGGTGGTTTCCGGTGGCAGCAATGGCGACTACAGGTGGTGTGGCGGTGGCTGCTTGACGGCAGCAGGCGGCTGGGGAGGTGGCCGGCCGGAAGGGAGCAAGAGAGGGGAGAGTGTGTTTGTGTTGTGGAGTGGAGAAAGTGAGTGGTGTGACCTCTCTCTTATACATGGGTTAGAGGTCCAAGACTTATGGGTTTATGGTTGGTCCATTGGTCTCCTAGTACATGCCAACTAGCAAGATTAGATGGTTGAGGTTTATGAGGTGTCCACCTTGATTACCATATAAATCCATCACCATTAGTTGTAGGTTAGTTTTTATAAATGTCCCATGGCTTAATAAAAGGGCAAGACTTTTATAAAACAAAAGGTGGTTAGAGACGTTTAAAAATCATAATTTTTATAAACATAACCCAAGTAATATAAAATTACAAAGGTGGTCATTATTATTAAGTTGATGGGCTAAGATTTTTATAAAAGTTTTAGTGGGCTTAGATTATAAAAATCATGGGCCAAATAATTAAACCAATTGATTGTGGGCTTGGGCCGAAGCCCAAAAGAATTTAACAAGGGAGGGAGGCCGTTTTCTCGGATTGGGCCAAGGAGAAAGTGGACCGGGTTTGGGCCAGTTTTCGATTGGGTCGAAGAGAAGGGGGCGTGGGTTCGGCCCAGGCCGGTTGGGCCGCGGGTCGGGCCCTCGGGTTAGGTCAAATACTCGGTGGGTCGTGTCGGGTTACCGGGTTGAGTTTCGGGTTCGTTTGGGTCGTTTTGGGCCTGTTGGGCCTAACTGGACCCGAACGGGTTATCGGTTTTCATTTGGCTAAGTCTTGACAACGGAAAGGTTTTTATTACATTTTTAGTACATAAAAATGTTTATGGTGAATCGATCATATCAGTTTTTCAGAAAGTGGATTTACTATACAGTTTTTCATACGCGGGGTTGTTAACAAATTTTATTTCGTTGTTTCGTGTCAGTTTTAAGCTTGATCATCATGATCATTTAAAACCAAGTTGTTTTAAATATTTTTAATCGCTTAACATTTTGTGACATCAGTTTTTGATAAAATATAAAAACTCTAATTTTTATATTTAAATTTATATTATTGAAGTTCCATATTTATTATATGAAAATTCTTATAATTTACGGGTATTTGTTTTTCAGTATAAACGCGAGATTTATTTACATCATCAGTTATCAGTTACCGGTTGTAAGTAATCAGTTTAACTCAGTAATTTAACAGTTTAATCACAAAAATAAAATGTACACAAATACTTAATTAAAAGTCAAAGTAAGGAGGTTTGACCTGGTTTTGAACGAGGTGTCACATGTGTATCAGAGATAACATCCAAACTAGGATCAGAGTCCTTATGGACCTCCTCTTCATCATCAGGTTTTTCACTTGAGAGTTCAGGATAAGTACTTGTTTCATAAACATCAAAAAACTTCACCCATTTTTCAGAAAATGAATCATTTTCAAGACCACATTCAGTTTGTTTAAAGGGAAAAATTGATTCATAAAACTTCACATCTCTTGAATAAAAAAACATTTTTTCTGTCAATACTCCACAATTTATACCCTTTTTTCTCATTTGAGTAACCAAAAAGACACATTTTTCAGCTAAACTACTGAATTTATCCTGATTATTTAAGCTGCTTGCAAAACATAAACATCAAAAAATTCTCAAGTGATTAAGAGGAGGTTTATTCTTAAACACGACCTCAAAAGGAGACTTTCCATTAAGAACAGATGAAGGAATCCTGTTAATTAGATAGGTAGCAGTCAATATACACTTTGGCCAAAACTTTAAAGGAATTGTAGACTGAAACATCAAAGATCTAGCCACATTCAGCAAATGCTTGTGCTTCCTCTCAGCAAATGCATGTGCTTCCTCTCAGCAATACCATTCTGCTGAGGGGTATGCCACAAGAAGTCTGATGGATTATTCCATTTAATGATACAAACTGGTGTTGGATTAGGTGTCTAAGCCTATAACTATAATTGATAGCAGCACAGTCCTTTTGGGTTGCCCCCAAGACTCGACATATGGAGAATTAATAAAAAGGGAAAAGAAATAGTTTGTTAATTATTATGGTCTAATAATTAACTAGACAAAAACTATTTGGGAGGTTAATTAACAGTTTGTTAATTGAAAGGGATAAATAATAATTAATCAATAGTTGGTTAAATTAGGAAATTGTCTATCCCACATGAAAGATTTCGAAAATCCCTTAGGCAAAAGGGAATTTCGAAATTTTGCATGTATCCCACATTGGTGGGATTACAAAGTAAGGAGGTTATCCAAGGCTATAAATAAAGGACTTCGGAATTTATTCCAATTCGCTCATCAAGGCTTGAGTATTCGCCTCCTTCTTTCTCCCTCCTTGTGGAAGAACTCCTTATAGTTCATCCCACCCTTAGTTTATATTCTTCTTCGAGTCCTTGGGTGTGATCCCATTAGATGCACGACGCTTGTGGTGCTTGCTTCCTTGAAATCAAGAAGGATTATTATAGTTGTTTACTATAACAACTAAGAGGTATGTAACCCTATCTGTCTTAGTAGCTTATTTATTTATTTTGATTGTTTGCTAGGGTTCATGATATGTTCATAGTTATAGGTTCAATAGTGAAAACATAGATCATGTTTTAGGTTGCATGCACCCTTAATTGTTTAAGTTTTCTTGTAGTGCCTGAAACCCATCAGTGGTATCAGAGCATAAGGCTTGTTTTCAATTGAATTAGCTATAATTGTTGAACTGTTAGGAGGCTCACATTCGATTTTAGGTATTACGATTTTTGAAACCCTAATCTTGCCCCCTAAGTTTCGAATGCCTTTAGGATAAGGATTAATTTAATAGTTTAAATTTATTATCCTATTATTATTATTATTGATATATAATAATGGTATTTTTTAAAAGTTTTAAAAATACACCTTATACTATATGTATGATTAAAAGTTTAATTGTTATTATATGTATAAGAACAACAGTCAGTCAAATCAATAGTAGGCCTCATTCACGAAGCTAGTCTATAAGGGGGGGGGGGGGTATAAGGAAACTGCCTATAAAATGGTAGTTGAATGGGTGTCCATTCTCACCCACCGCTTCCTTGATTAGTGGAGGGTCTTTAGCCGAACGGGTTTGATAGGACTAAATTTAATTCCCATTATAAGTATAATGACATTAAAAGTAACTAAACCTTCTATTATAAATTCCTAGTTACTTTAGGAAAAATGTGAATTTGTATGCTAACCCATGAAATTGCACATTACACTTTATAAGTCATTAGTGGAGCGTGTGTGGTTAACCGGCACACTAATAGGGACTAATAAAGAGTTGTAATGGGTATCTCAAAAATTATTATTGTTGATGGAGCGTGTGTGGTTAACCAGCACATCAATTGAGATGATAAATGACATTGAGGTTACCAAGCACATTTGCATGGTTATTCACATCTTGTTTGTGATCCTCGGTATCCCGGTCACAAATGGAAGAGCATAATCCGAGATTAAACATGCCATTGAATAGTTTCAATGAATCTCAAAAGGAAACCTACCTTTATGAAATTTGCAATTAGATTACGGCATCCCTCTTCTAAGTTGTAAATTTTATAGTTGGATCAAACTCGTTTTTCTTATCTAACTTTAACTATTTCTTTTAAAGAGAAAATGTCTGCTCCTACCGATGCTTCTGGTTCCTCCTCCTCTACCCACAACAACTTCTCCCTATTGGGCATCTGCTCAAAGGTGATATTGGATGGCTCCAACTACAACGACTGGATGCGTAACATCAAGATGGCCCTTCGTTATGAAGACAAGGAGTATGTCCTTGAAAAGGAGCTAGTTGAAATTGACCAAGAGAAAGCCACTGCTGATGAATTAGCCGCCTACAGGCAACATGAAAAGGATGCAACAAAAGTTGCTTGCATCATGGTTGCCACTATGACCCCTGAGTTGCAAAGATTCTATGAGGATTACTGGCCGTACGAGATGAACAAGGACCTTATGGAAAAGTACCATAAGCGAGCTCGTCAAGAAAAGTACGACATACTAAAGTCCCTTATATCAAGCAAGATGAAGGACGGGGAATCTGTTAGCGCCCACGTGCAAAGAATGCAACGCTACGTGGATCAACTTCTGAGGTTGGGTGTGCACTTTGATGAGGAATTAGCTATTGATATAGTCCTGAACTCCTTACCAAGTTGTTATGATCAGTTCATCTTGACCTATCATTTGAACAACACTGAGACCACATTGGCTCAGTTGCACAACCTCCTGAGAACAGCTGAAACATGAATGAAGGGAAAAAGTGTTGCCACTGCTCCTGCTAATACTCCCGTTCTAGCCATTGGTCAAGGAACACTACTACAAAAACTGCCTTCCTTGACACGCGAACGATGACACTCGATAATTCTTGATGTGCAAAAACTGAAGTGTCAAAATAAAATGTCAATTATAGGTAATTTCTAAGAATTCATGACGCGCATTTTTGCGTGTCAAGAATTTCTGTCATATTTCAAAAAAAAAAACACGGGCGACATAAAAAATACGCGCGTCAAGAATGTGGTGTCGTCTTTTATTTTTATTTTGGCGCCATAAGGAATTCTAAAATCCCGCTACCTCCTCCCCAAAACACCAAAACACACGTCGTCTGACCTAGCTCCCAAAACACTGGTGACTCTCGCTACCTCCTCCCCAAAACACCAAAACACTCCGTCGTCTGACCTAGCTCCGGCATCAGTGTGGTTTCGCCGGCGACCTAGCTCCATTCGCCGGCGGTGCAATTCTGCTCTAGCTCCGTTCTTTGCCCCCTGACTCCATTCGCCGGCGTTTTCAGGTACGTTAACCCTAATTTCATCGTTTTGTTTTGAAACCCTAATTCTGCTTGCTTAATCCCCTCACGATTCCGTTTGTTTTGAAACCAATTTTTAATATGTGGTTCCTGTGTGGAACGTTTTACAAGCAATTTCAAAAATAAAATCTTTATTGAAGCATCTTGCTTTGTAGTTAGTTTAGAATGCCTTTTAAAATGTGGTTTTTGTAAAATTGCCTTGATCTTGTATGTCGATTGTGGTAACTGGATTTCACATCTTATCCAACATGTACTGCACATGTGACCAAAGATATTATAATCCTCGAAACACTTACAATAGCTATTTCACAAAGTTTTATCTTATTATAAATTTGGATCTTATTTTTGACATTGATATATTAGGTGAGAACATTGATGTAAATTTGGAAACTAGTCTTCAAGGAGAAGCTTTAATACCGTTTCCAATTGAAGATGAGTTTATCGAGAAAGTCAAAGATGCCGTTGGGTATATACTAAGTTGGCCGAGGCACCTAGTCATTCAATTCGCTGATTTGGTAGGTTTTTTTGCAATTTTTTTCACCTGCACTAAACAAAATCTGTTATAAGATAATCTATTTAATTATATTAATTTTTGGCAGAACAATATAAGCAAGAAAAAAGTTAGAACAAAGAAGGTTGAGGTGAGAAATGATGCAAAGAAGCATGAGGAGACGAAGGATGCATCAAAGAAGAATGGGGATAGGAATAATGAGTCTAAGAAAGATGTGTCAAATGATGATGAGGGTAGGAACCATGATAAGAAAGGGAGACAAAATGATGAGGAGATGAAGGATGCATCAAAGAAGAAACGACAATTAGACCCCGTTGAAGAAGAGGTAAGGGAATTGTTGACTGCAGATGTGCAACTCCTTATGGGCGATAGCATTATTGAGTTGAAAGAGAAAAAGAAAAGTAAGTTGACCGGAAAAGAGCCGGAGCAGAGAAAGGTAATGACGAGAGGTGAGAGGAAGAAAAGGGTCAGAATGACAAGTCCTACTATGTTAATGGCTCAAATGATGGTTGATGGACACATGAAACATGTCGATAGTATAAGAGTGCAGTGTGAGAATGATCTTTTCGGGTATGATAGCTTCACGTACTTAAGTTGGAATGATTTTGACAGAGTTTTTGCAATGGATGAGTTGAGTGGGGCTGTGGTTACTTCTTATTCAATGTAAGTACTTTAGTTGAATTTAAATGATTGTTCGTTACTTGTTATATTTTATAAGTGGTTTCGTCATCAATGTATGTTGTTAACAGGTACTTGTATGAGCAAATAAAGAATGGTTCAAAAATAGATCATGGAATCTGTTTTGTGACCCCGACTGCAACCATGAACCATGATAAGAAAGGGAAGGCTAGAAATGTTGATGATTCCAGTCGACTTGTTGCAGATCGGTTGGGATCGAGAAAGAACAATGACATTGTCCTAGTGCCCTACAATCCCGGGTTTGATTTTGAACAAAGTTTTGTTATGTTTGATCTACCAGTTGTTTTGTTTGACATGATTCTGGTTTCTGTTCTTTTTTTTTTTGTAGACGACATTGGGTGCTCGGTGTACTAGACATGAAAAAAATGAAATGCTATTATCTTGATTCCATAAGGCCTACCTCTGTCAATCCGCAGTTTAAGCAAATAGTTGATGCGTAAGTAAATAATAGAGATGCACAAATCGTTATATTATTTATATAAGGTTTTGGTAATTAATGCAAATCATTTTTTTGGCAGGGCAATTGGATTGTATAACGCAAAAATTGGATCGAAAAAAGCGAGTAAATTCAATTGGGTCAACTCAGCGGTGAGTATTTCTGTTTGTTACCATTGTGTATATGAATCTTTGTGGTAATATTTATCTTCAAGTCATTTCACAAATCATTATATTATCCATGTTCAAAGGGTCAGTTAGTTTGAGTTTCTGGTGGCTGTTTATTAGTTATGTTATATACTGTCACTTTCCTAAGGCTGGGGTTTATATTATTCTTGAGAACCTCTTTTAAACTGAAATCTAAGACACTTGTGTTTAGCTTATTAAATATATATTTGATATGACCTTTTTGATCTATTTGATATGAATTTGTGCATCTCAAATGGATAAAGTCATGAAGTTAACTATACTTCTGATCACACAACACTTAAGCATTAGTTCCATTTATGTAGCTTAAGTATACACAAAAGAAATACAAGCGCCTACTAATGCAAAACTTTTTGAAGGATATGCAAAACTTATTCAAAGTAAATGCAAACACCTACTTAAAAAGCATCAAATTCAACCATTGTGACTTGAGTGATGCTTAGGCCTTGCAAAAGGGTGGGTCCGTTGGATTGGGATACCAGGTAATTAGAGTGGGACAGAATCACAATGGGTCCTATGAAAGCAGGTTGGCTTAAACTATGGCCAACTTCAAATCATATTAATCCTTACCAGAGTGTGGTCATACGTTCTTTTGTTTGTGTAGTGTCCACTCCAGCCAGGAACCACAGAGTGTGGCTATTATGTGTTGAAATTCATGAAGGAGGTAGTTCGGCAAGGGCTTGTAGTCCTTGAACAAAACAAAGTAAGTTTTCTCATATTCTAATTAATTAACTTTATATTTCATGATATTATTTTCTCATATCTTATCTTTTATACAGATTGGTGGAGATAGTAATGCTTATACAGATGCTGATTTTGATGAGATTCGTGAAGAATGGTTGACCTACGCTTGCAACTTCATTTTCATGGACAAGAAGTAGTAGTAGTGATCCAATATATATGCATTATGTAAACTTTGAACACTTTACTTTTGTCGTTGTGATCGAATTGCATGTATGAACTTTGAACACTTTACTTTTGCTATATGTATGAAATGCAGTGTTTTGGTACAGCAGCTATTCTGTATTTGTGTTTTGTGAAATATGATTTATCACAGGGAAATCAGTAATTTTAGAAAAAAAAAAAAAAACACTTACAAGGATGACACGCAGGAATGAGTGTCATAAAAGGCATGACACGCAAATCTGCGTGTCATAAACAGACGACACAAAAAAATATTATAAATAAAAATATATTAATCACAGACGACACCATTTCTTGACGCGCAAAATGGGTGTCAAGAATGGAGTGTCAAGGATAGCGTGTCATTGTTCGCGCGTCAAGAGCTTCTTGACACGCATTTTGCGCGTCAAGAAGCTTCTTGACCCCTGCATCCTTGACGCGCATTTGCGTGTCAAGAAGGCACCTTCTTGACGCGCAATGCACGTCAAGAATGCCAGTTTTTGTAGTAGTGGAA
>JBCNJP010014655.1:0-10683 GCA_039602395.1 Deinandra increscens subsp. villosa | reverse complement strand
ATATCTTCTGTTATACATTGACGATATATAATTCTCAAAACCTCATCATTTACCCTAAAGCATAAACTCATAGATCAACTTGCCACAGAATTTGCGATGAAAGACTTGGGTCCACTCACCTATTTTCTTGGCATTTCTGTTCAAAGATCAACAGAGGGCCTCTTTCTATCTCAGCAAAAATATGCTCGTGAGATTCTCAAACGAGCAAAGATGACGGATTGCAATCCCACTCACACGTCAATTAACACAGCCGGGAAGCTAGGGTTAACAGCTAGGGACCCGGATTTCTGATCCAACTCAATTTCAAAGTCTTGCTGGAGCTCTACAATACTTGACATTCACCAGACTAGATATCTCTTATGCACTCAAGCAAGTCTGCATGCACATGCATGATCCCCGTACCGGTCACCTACATGCTCTCAAGAGAATATTAAGATACATTAAAGGCACTATTAATATGGGATTGCAACTTAAACCGAGTTCACCATCTTCTCTTGTCTCTTATATGGACGTTGATTGGATAGGGTGTCACGACACTAGAAGATCCACATCTGGGTATTGCATCTTCCTTGGCGATAATCTACTCTCGTGGTCATCCAAACGCCAACCCACCATATCCTGCTCCAGTGTCGAAGCTGAACATCGAGGCATCACACATGTTGTTGCTGAACTTAGTTGGCTTTGAAATCTTCTACTCGAACTCGGTCATCCTCTGTCACGTGCCTCACTTGTGTACTGTGATAATGTGAGTGCCATCTACATGACTGTGAACCCATTCTAGTACCAGCGTACAAAACATATTGAGATATATATCCCTTTTGTGCGGGAAAAGGTACGCCTTGGGCAAGTTCGAGTTCTTCATGTCCCTTCTCGCTATCAGCTCGCAAATATCATCACTAAAGGACTCCCATGGATTTTGTTTAATGACTTCAGATTCAGTCTAAGCTTTCAGAATCCTCCGCCTTAGACTGCGGGGGTATATTAGACTAGTCCTAATTTGTATATTATTATTAGTGACGGATGTCAAATGTAAATTGTAAACTCTCTTGTATGTATTTATACCTTGCATATCAATGAGAACCGAGAAGGACAAGAAAGATATTTGCCAAATACTCTAAAAGTCTAATAGTTGTTAATTATATGAATCTTGAAGTGTATTAACTTACTATTTCCCTTCCAATTCGTTTTGAATTTTTGTGCAAATAGAAGTGGTTATCATCCAACCGTTTTGCCACCTGTGGATAAGGACATAAGGTTGCCTCTTTTTGCCCCTATCTTTGAGGCCCCTCATTTATGTTGTATGTTGTATTTGTATATCACATGCTACCTCTTGAGCCATAGCGTGTGAGACAAATATTTCATTATTATGATCTTGGTAGCATCCCACACTAAAAATGGAAAAGATGTGTTTTGGTGGTGGTATGAACCTTTTTAAAATTGTCCAATTTGATGAGACAAATTGAGGGGTAGGTGTGTTTATGTTAAAGAGATATTTTGTGGCCTTTTTTTTTGGATTTCATGGCCATGGAAACTTAATGGAACAAATATCTATTTGTTTTATATTTTTGTAAGTCAATTTGTCCAATGTTAACTTTAAAGCAAAAAAAGAAGATAACACTCTTAAAGATCTTAAAGATTGAGCTAAATAATCTTGCAATTACCCGTCTTGATATTATCTTTCTAGTATTTGTAATAAGTCAGTTTATATTATCACCTAATATCTCACATTGAGAAACCACTTGTCACATTTTTAAATACCTAAACGGAACTTTGGCCCATGGCATTCCATACCAAAACCTTGGTCATCACATCATAGAAGAATTTATGGATGTTTTTCTTTTTTCTTTTTTCTTTTTTGTTTTTGTTTTGATGAAGACCCAAGAAGCAAGCAATTCGTCGGTGAATATTGTGTTCTCCTTAGGGGTAATCTTGTGTCGTGAGCAAGAAGCACAATGCCGTATGTCATTCAAGTGAAGAATCAGATAACACGGTTATGACACAAACCATTTGTGAACTTGTTTGGCTCCAAAACTTTATGAGATTTAATTTAGATGAACTAAACTAATGAATCTTGCAAATAATTTTGTATTACATGAAAAATCAATTTTGCAAATCATTTGGTATTACATGAAAAATTGACGAGGTATTCATCAATTTTGCAAATAATTTGGTATTACATGAAAGATCATCGAAATTAAAATAGATTGTCACCTCACTCGAGAAAATCTTGAGTCTCACTCGAGAAAATCTTGGGGTCAGGATGATTAGAAGTTGGGTTCTTCACATTTGTAACAACCCAAAAATTATTGATATTTATGCTTCATCTTCAGTAAAATGTTAAGATGATATCAATATGCATCATAATAGGTCTTAGGGTTCCTTTTAAATGACTCCCGTTTTTATAAATTTAATTATAAAAAAAATTACATTAGATTGTTAGAAAAAAAAGTATACGAAGAATCGAAGGAAAAAAAAGGGTAGTAAGAGTTTTGATATAAAAAAATGTTAACCAATTGGGTAATTAGTGATGTGACATTTCATATTTCTAAAATAGTTGATAAATATAACTAAAAGTCACTCAATGACTTTGTCAAAATCATTAAAATTTAGAGCCTAGAGTTACTAGAGTTAATTACCTATATATTATTAACTAGGAACATGTGTGGCTCTCAAGCTACTTTGACGTTTTCTTTCATTAAATACAAATTGATCTCTTTAATTAACATTTGCTAAAGTGCCCTAGTGGTTTGGTTTGAAGGCATGGTTGTGGTAGACACGAGTTCGAATCCGTTAATGCCTCTTTTTCTTCTTTTTTTCTTTACGTTATTTATTATAATATATATTAATATAATTTCCAACATTAATTTTTCATTAAATTTAAACAAGTGTTTCTTTTTATTTCTTTGTGGGCTCATGTCTTCGAGGCCCAAGTACTCCTTCCCTCACCCAAGCCCAACATAACTGGTGTATGATTGGGTTCATAAACTAATTTTTAGAGAAAAACCTCAAACCCTTGAAACCGGGTATTATTGGGTTTACACCGGTTTGGTCTAGACCGGTTTTTATTTATTTTATCAAACTGAAACTGTTTAAAAATTTGAATATATAGAAAAACATAGAGTATAAGGTCAAATTTATTGTACAAAGGATGTTTTCCGTGCGAAGTGTGCGAAGATGATCTCGGCTGCGTATATGCGGGTTTTTTTTATCTGACGGCGTTAAAATGAAACAAGATTAATTATTTTTTTAAAAATGACGCCGAGTCATTAAAAAGGGTATTAAAGTCTTTTCAACTTTAAATGAAACACGCATACGTAAATATATTTACGCATCAAAACAAAAAACAACGCAAACCTTTAACCTTTAAACAAATAACGCATATTTAAAATAAAAATCACGCATACACTTTAAAAAAACTCACAAAAACAAAAACCTAACCAACTGTCTTACGCTTTAATAAAAAAACGCATGTATTCCAATAAATAACGCACCCTTACTTTTTATACATAAAATAACGCATACACTCTAAAAAAACTCACAAAAAACAACCTAACTGTCTTACACCTAACAAAAACGCATGTATTCAAAATAAATAACGCACCCTTTACTTTTTTACATAAAATAACGCATATTTGATATAAAAATAACGCATACACTCTAAAAACACTCACAAAACACAACATACCTGTCTTACAATTAAAAAAAACGCATGTTGTTAATAAAAAATAACGCAAACACACAGAACATAATCGCACCTGTTAAAAAATCACGCATTAAATAGCCTAACATACTTAAAAATTTACGCATTAGTAGCCTACATGATTCAAGTAACTAACATATATATATTTAAAAATCACGCACGTTGTTCTAAAAATCACGCATACACTCCAGAAAACTCACAAAAAACACATTGTTTCACACTTAATAAAATAACGCATGTTGTTCAAAATAAAATAACGCAAACAATATAATACAAAAGCATATAATAGATTAAAAAGAAAGAAAAGAGTGTCATATATTAATATTTATAAAAATTTACAAGTGGAAATATACTACTAAAGATAAAAAAAACATCATAAAAACATTAAAAAAAAAACCCCAAAAAATGGGTGCCTAAATCTTCTTAAATATTTCAGCAGCCTCCACCCTGTCCTTACCCTTCTTAATGGTGTTGTCGACAACACCACTAAGGAGGGTATGAATCTCCTCCTTCAGCTCCAGCTGCTGAGTAATATACTCGGCAGCAGCGTCTTTCATCGCGGACTCCGGCTCATCCACAAGCTCCTTGAGCATCCTGATGTGGCCTTGGATGCTGTTGACAGTAAGACCCCTGATCATGGCGAAAGAATTACGCATTATGCGATCATCCTTCGATTCTTTCGCATGCATTTGTTCAACAATTTGCATGACTGCGTTTTTAGACGCAGAGTTAGGGTTAGATGAAGAAGACGCCATTTTTTATGTTAAAAGGATGAGAAGATTGAATTTAGGTCTGGGATATATGGGAGATTTGGGGACTTTGTGCGTCGATTACGGAATGTGCATGAAGAAAAACAATATATATACAGAACAGAAAAATGGAGGGAAAATGAAACGTCGGATAAAATTAAATTTACATAATAAACTCAAAAATAAAAAAAGTTAAATCGCTTCCATTTCACCTCCCCAACCGTCCCCATTAATACGGTAATAAATAAAAATGCAGGTGACGCATTTAATACCACGCGAATCTCATCATCCACCGTCTATAAAACTAGGCACTCGATTGCATTTTAAAATCACGCAAACACAGTTCATTAAATTAAACATCAAATCACAAAAACACAGATAAACGAAAAAATGTCTTCATCTTCCTCCAACACCACAGAAGCCAACAACAACGCTCTCAAGGAGAAACTAACTCGACAAATAATGCTGGAGTACAACAAAGAGAAACTGCTGATAGACGTCCTCGAACAAAATTTCGAAAGCCTCCAAGAAAACACCCAAGCCAGAGACGAAATCGCGCAGAAGATAAGCAGTCTGCCAAAGAATTCACTTCAAGACATTGTTCGTTTATTCATGATAGACCAGGACAAAACGAATATGGAGCAGATGGAAACAATAAACAAAATACTCGAGGCTATGAGTGCCTCTCTTGAGTTAAAAAAAGATCTTTTTTACAAGCCTATCAGTAGAATGTATCCCTGTTATCAAATGATAATAATAATAATTTTTGTATTTCTTCATTTTATTCTTCATTTATGTTGGTTGGTTTATGTTTACTTTAATTTATGCACATTATTAAATATCAAAAATACATCAAAAAATGATTATTCAAAAAAAAAAACTAACCAGTAATATATAAAAAACAATTCGAACTTAGAATTACGCAAACTATAAACTAATCACGCAAACGGTAAAATTACGCACATATTAAAAAAATCACGCAAACACATAAAACTCTAGTAAAAAACTAAAACAAAACTACTTAAACTTAATCAATGATTCTGCAAAAAAACAAAATCAACCTTAAAAATACGCAAGTGTAACAATAAAATACAACATTATTACGCACACTATAAATTTTGTATGACTCCCGCTAAAAATACAAGAACATAAGTTCAAAAAAATTGAGATTCTATTATCACGCATTTTACTTGTAATTTCACGCATGAAGTAACTTATAAAATAAGGTTACAACAACCACGCAACGACATATAATTGAAAACACAAAAATAGAATATTCACGCAAAACAATAAAAACAAAAAAAAATACAAAAAAGTAAAATTACGCAATTAATAAATAAAAACGCAAACAGAAAAACTCTTATAAAAAGAAAAAAAAAACATGAACATAAGTTAAAAAAATTAACAAAATGGCTTTCTATAATCACGCATGTGGTTTCTATTTTGACGCATGAAGAAACTCAATATAAAACACCTTACAACAAATCACGCAAAACATACATAAATAAAAACAACGCTGTGACGTAATCTACTGTCTATTTTAATTAAAAACTTCAAATTGACAAAAATCCCCCCCCCCCCTCCCCCGCGTCCAAAAAGAAAACGCCACACGTCGGCCTCTCCTTCCTTTACACGCTTCACACGGAAAAAACTCTTTATATTTAAACTTTCACCTATAATATAATACATTGTAACAAAAATTACTGAAGTTCATTTCTTCGCTTCATCGTTTCTTAAATATAATTTAACAAAATGTTAAAACGTGCATTTTATGTGTATAATCATGAATATATGTTGAAACCATCATACAAAAACGCGTCTTTTTTCTGAAACACTTTAACAGTTTGTACTCTTTAATCATTGTTTATATGTTCAAACCAAGGCAATGTAGTGTGCACCTTTTGATCGACGCCTCATTGTTTCATCAAGTCATGGTTTGTAAAAGGAACTCTTAAAGTTGTGTTGAAATTGAGTTACAATAATATGTCACAATTCTTGTGTTGTGCCTTTTCGATATTGTTTCACATCTCATATAAATCATAATTTGCGCAAACTTCGACACGTTTGTTCCTCATAGTTTGTTATGCGAGTGTTTTTTGCGCTTTTAGTGTTTAATTAAGATAGTAGTTGGTGTTTTTTTAACGACGAAAATTTTATTAAAATGACCCATTTAGTAAGAAATTAGCCAGGACGATTCAAAGATACAAACTAACCCAAACGAGCAGCGGATAAAAAACGAATATTACGAAAAGAAAGAAATACATAAAAAAATAGTCCATGCGAACTAGAATAAAAAAGAAAGCCTGAAGTAAACAAAACAAGAACCACTTTTTAAAGATTTTAATTAAAAAAAAAGTGTTAGATAAAATAAATTTTGAATGGAACTAGTGGGTGTTTTGGATTGCTTCCAAAAATGATTTATTGATTTAAAAAAAGAAGGAAAATTGGAATAAAATAATCCCAACTTTTGGGTATTGGCCTACAATAATCCCACTTTTCAATATAACCCACAACGGTCCCAACTTTTCACTTAATTATTTAGAATGGTCCCTCCGTTAAAAAAACTAACACCGTTAGTTTTTAATCTGACATGGCGCTGACGTGGCTTTTCAATTAATTTTTTTTATATCCTAAATATCCACATCATATAGACAATCTATGGTGAGTTGTTCCCTTCCCCCCTGTAACTCTTTTTTTGAACGGAATCTTTATTAAACACCAAAAAGCAACCCCACAACAACACCAAACAACTCAACGAGAAGCTGAGGAAACAAACATAAAACAAAACAAAAAACCAGGAGGAGGAAAAACACAGCTAGCCCCTATCCATCCCCAAAATAACACCAGCCCCACTGTAACTTAACTATCTATGTAATTTCACAAAGAAAAGAGAAAAAGCTGCTACCTACCTCTCTCTCTCTCTTCGTTTTTACGGTAGTACCCAGCCCCACTTTCCCAACTTTCCGGCGAAGAAACCGGCAACCACCTCGCCTCCTCCTCTCGTCATTTTGAATCTGCAACACCCAGCCCCTCACCTCGCACCGCTGTCTGAGAGAGTTCCAAGGTAGCAGCGGCTGCCGGTGTCCGTCGTCGATTCCGGCAACCTTTAAGCAAAACCCGACAGCCACACCCTCCCCCTGGCCCCGTCACTCTGTTCAACCGACGCCGGCGACCCCCCTGCAAGTCCAGTCTCCCGTTTCTCCGACCCACTTGCAACGCTGTCGGCAACCAGAAACCGGCGAACTCGACACGTCTTTCTTCTCTGTTCCGACTGAACCAACGGCAGCGGCGGCCCGCTCATGTTCCGGCGAGCCACAGCAGTGGTGGTGGTGGTTTCTTTCCTCCCTCCGCTCGACAGTTCCGGCAAAATAAGGTAACCGCTTGGAGGTCCGAAGATGTTGAAGTATTATTATTATCGATTTAATTGGATGATGATGATGATGTTCATGGTGACGGAAGTGGTGGAAGGCCGGGAACATGTCACCATCGATTGTTTATATGATGTGGATATTTGGATATAAAAAAAAATTAATTGAAAAGCCACGTCAGCGCCATGTCAGATTAAAAACTAACGGTGTTAGTTTTTTTAACGGAGGGACCATTCTAAATAATTAAGTGGAAAGTTGGGACCGTTGTGGGTTATATTGAAAAGTGAGATTATTGTAGGCCAAATACCCAAAAGTTGGGATTATTTTATTCCAATTTTCCAAAAAAGAAAGTTAAAATAAGTGTTTGTCTAAATGAAAAACAGCATTTGTTTTAACTCTTCATGAATGGTTAAAAAGACATTTCAAAAGCCAAAAAACTTGACTTTTTTAAGTTCTTTTGTTTTTTGATTTAATAATTATCAATATGTGATTATTTAATCTTATATTCACCTAATTCTGTTTAGTCATTTTACATATAAAAGCTAAATTAAACAATTAAAAAATAATAATTTATTGACTTATTGTTTTTCTCACCATAAAACTAATCCAATTTTTTTTAAATAAATTCATTTTGAAAAAGTTACTAGTAAATAAACATGTGTTGGGAATCGAGATACCGAGCCAACAAGATTTGGATAGATGTGATTAATATTCAACGACCACTTATTACATACCGTCCTTACAACACGGTGAAGAACATGACAACTCAAGACAACACGACTCAACAAAGAAGAGGCTCTAGTGAATATTATTTATTGTTTAAATATTATCACTAGTTAGTATTTTACTATTATGCCCTTAGTGAGTCTTGTAGTATATATAGTAAGTCTTTCATTATGAAAGACTTGATGAGGTATGTCTTGTGAGAGAGAGTTAGTCATGGTTCTTTGAAGCTTGTAAGGGTTCATGAACTCACCTAGTAAGTTCATGATACCCGGGATGCGTGGGGTAGGTAAAATGTAATCATTCGGTTATCTTTATTTATCTATCATTCCACCTTGTTTATCTATCTATGTTGTTCTTCATCTATCCATGTTTTACTAGCTTTGCTCATCATCATCATCACATCTCAAACACCATCGTTGTTCATATCCGGGTGTTCATTTGTTTCTACAAAAACGAGTTACACAAAGACTCGATCCGCTTCCGCAACCAAGGTATTTGCCCACCACCTCGGTTTTTCAATTGGCATCAGAGCCACGGTCGAGATAATGCAACCTCACGGTTGATATCTCAACTTTGTGTTCATATGCTCGTTATTTTTGTAAACAAATGGAGATGTTATATATTTTTTGAAAGATTCTTGAACTCCCCTCCATATCTTTCAATGTCTATGAAAAAGGTTTTTGAATTTTTCTTTCATAGAATAGTCAAAACCTATTTGTTCATATATCTCTTTTGAGTTGTTAAAAGAAATTTTCTTGAGTATTTGTGTTTTAGTCCAGTAAACACAAATAGGTTTATAAACTTGTCCAAGTTGTTGTCTAAACCTAGCTCAAAACATGAACTTTCATGCATATCTCACGTATATTTTTTAAATTCAAAGTGATTTCTTTTAAATTGTCAATCTCAAGATTTTCTTGAAAAATGTGAATATTCATTTCACATCACACTTTGTCTGTTTGTGTGTAAGAATCAACTTGCTTTATAGCATTTGACTCTACTTTTTATTGAGTCCCACAAAACAAGTGTACTTTTTGTCAAAATTTATCCTTTTATCCAACTACCTTTCTGTCACATGCACCTCCCATGTCCCATCCCCT
Source organism: Deinandra increscens subsp. villosa (assembly GCA_039602395.1). Lineage (NCBI taxonomy): Eukaryota > Viridiplantae > Streptophyta > Magnoliopsida > Asterales > Asteraceae > Deinandra > Deinandra increscens. The sequence continues at coordinate 1,043 of JBCNJP010014655.1, read as the reverse complement.
CTTTTCAAAATAAACCAAAGTACTCTCTCTCTCTCTCTCTCTCTCTCTCTCTCTTAAAAATTTAGAAGAATATTACAAAATACAGAAATATTGAGTGAGTTACAGGTTTTGATTAATGAAGACGATGAACTCAGAAACACGAACATGAGACTGCAGCTCGAGCTCGTTCGTATACTCGTTTCTGTTAATAGTTCTGAGGTTTGTTAGGGTTTTCATGTGGAGAAAGTTGATGGTGACTCGATGATTCTTGGGTCGATGTTCTAGCTAATCGGTCACAACATGGGTATGTAACAAACCCAGTTGACGCGAAGATGACGATTGTACCAGCGTTTGTTGTTCGTATTAGGGTTTCCGATGAAGACGGTGGTTAACAGCGGTAACTTATCCGTAAATACTAGGGTTCATGGGAAATTAGCTTTTCAAAAGTTTTGGGGTGTCGAGAAAGAGCAACAGAAGAAGACAAGATGCTACAACATAATACTCTATACTTTATTAGAGTATTATCTTGTCTAATACACTTCTATAGCAACAATCCCATGTTTCAGGCTCAAGTTCTTTCAAATTGGAGTAACTCAAACTGGAAAACCCACATCAGTCATCACCAGCCGAGAAATTCGGTCGACCGGAAAAAGTTATCAACCGGATGCTTGTAGCTCATCCTAAAGTGTCGTTCAACCGGAATCCATGTTCAACCGGAACTGTGAAAGTTCAACCGGAAACCTACTTTGTATGGAATTTTGGTTTTCAACCGGAAAACCTTCCCTATTCCGTCTCAACTTCGAGCGGACATTTCAACCGGAAAAGATAGTTTCCGGCTCAACCCTAGTTCAAGCGGAACTTCATGTTCAAGCGGAGATTTCAACTGGAAAAACGGTTTCCGCCTCATCTCAGTTTCGCTTTAACTTTTTAACAGGAAAACTCACCTTCAACTGGAAATGTCAAGTTCAACCGGAAACTCGACTTCAAGCGGGAAAACAAGAATGATGTGCTGATAAGTGTATATAAAAAGTGGGGTTCTACACTATCAAATTTTAAATTTATAA
>JBCNJP010014654.1:0-10684 GCA_039602395.1 Deinandra increscens subsp. villosa | reverse complement strand
CCGGTCAACACCACCATTTCCATAGCTTGTGTAGACAAGGGATGTTGATCCCCCCTCGATGCAAAATCCACATCAGTTTAAGAATCAAATTTTGAATAAGGTTAATAAGAAACGATGGAGGAGGAGGGAAATCAACAAATCAAGAGCAAATTAATAAACCTCCAAGATCTGATGAATCAGGTTAACAATCAAACTGTGAGAAATATCCAGAACATAAACCAAAGTATTTTGGTGTCATTTTCACCCATGTTTTGGTTTGGGGGCTTCGCCCCTAATTGGCCTCCATCGGAATGTTCAGCAAGACCGCATCTCCCCTAATCCCTACTCGAAACGAACCTCACCACAACCACCACCTCCGGCTGCCGTCAATACCACCAGAAAAAGCAGGATCTTTAACTAGATGACGTCGATGGTCCGAAGCGTATCTGATTTTGTTAGTTTTGTAATCAACTTATCTGATTTTGGGCTAGGAGCAGAAGGGACGACGACTAGGTTTTCGAACGTATGAGAGGGGCAAAGGGAAGGAGTTACCTGGTGTAGGAAACGAAGGGGCTGATGGCGGCGAAGGAGTGGCGTTTTGAAAGAGGCGGCGAAGGAATGGAAGCAGAAGTGTCGGAGGTAGGGATGGCAATGAAACCCGAACCCGATGGGAAAACCCAAAACCCGACACTCATGGGGCGGGTATGGGGTCGGGTAATCGGGTATGGGAGCGGGTATGGGATTACTTTTGAATATTTTCGTGGGTATGGGTCGGGTATGGGATTTGATTATATACCCGCTTACCCGCCCCGATTACCCGATAATATATACATGTTTACCCGATTATATATCCACTATATTTTTCTTTATTAACTTTGTTTATTTTAAGTATATATTGTATGATTTTATTTATTTTTTATTTTTATCTATAATACTAAGTTAGTAGTTAAACACATTAATTTACATATTATTAAATATTATATATGTTTAGTTACTTGAGGTATTTTATTATAATTGTGATACATAAAAATTAATAGTTAGCCGATATAGACCCGACGGGCATGCCCGAAACCCGCGGGTATACCCGATACCCGATCGGTATATACCCGCTAGAAACCCGACGGGTTTTGAGCCGGGTATGGGACACACTTTTATAACTGGGTATGGGGTTGGGATTACTCAAACCCGTCCCAAACCCGCCCCATTGCCATCCTTAGTCGGAGGTGGAGATGGTGAACAGAAAAAATAGTGGTGGCGGTGTCGGAGATGGAGCTCTGGCGGTGTCGGAATTTGAGTGTCGGGACTTAGAATTGCCTTAGTTTGGTGAACGGAAAAGATGGAGTTTGAGTCTTGGAGTTTGGTGAACGAGAAAAATGGACTAATCTTTTATTGTTTTTATGTTTTTTAGGGTTTAATTTATATTAATATTTAAAGAGGGTTATAAATGTCAATTCACACTCACTTAACATAAAATTATAACGATCATCCATCCCAGGGACGATATTTGCAACAGTTTGTCAAAACCTTGAGACTATACCCGTAATAAATGAAACCTAATGACTATATATGAAATTTGTGCAAACCACAATGACTAAATCCATAATTTACTCTATTTATATTAGTTGAGTTCATTCATAGAAAATTTATCTTTGTGAATCGTTGGGCCTCGGTGATTAAAATTTTTGCCTTTCAGTTTCAAATCTTCCCTTATCAATAATAACCAATCAGACAAGTCCTCATATTTTCAAATTATATGCTAGTAAATGTATTTTTTCTCTTGTCATACTTTATTTGGTCATGATTTTATAAACATAACTAAACTTAATTTCAAAAATACTTAATTATAGTTTTTGTCATATATTAACCTTTAAAACAAAGACAAACTCCATAGTATATGTCCATTCTCACAAATGAACATTATTGGAAAGTAAAATGGGAATGATTAGATATTTGGAAGTTTTCAAGTTTAGTGTATTTTCTTTTTTCAATTTTATATATTAGGTTGCGGGGATATATTTTGTGAATAAGAATAGTCGACACGTGAAACAATGTCGTTGGATCAAATAGGTGGCAAAAACCTTAAGAGACGTGTCGAGTGGTGGATAGTTGTACAGTGACAAGTGGATACATAACACCAATCAAATTGGAGCTGCGTGTGTTTGATGATGATTATTTGACGTCTGGAAACAGACTCAATAGTGACACGTGGAAAAATACCACTAAACACACGTCCGATTTATGTTTTTTAGAACAATTTTACATCACATTTCCATTATGATATTTAACCCTTAACCTTTAAGAGAGTGACAGTTTATTAAACAATAGATACTAGTATGCTAGAATCTCTTTAGGGAGATGGCCGTGGGGTAGGGGTGGTAGGGTAGGGGCAAGGAGGTGGGGTGGTAGTCCACTGCCACAGTGTGTATCGAGGAGGCGCGGAAGGTTGTTGTGGATAGCAGCGGGATAAGAAGGAGATCTTCCTCGGCCTCAAGACTGACTACGCCTGCGTCTGAGTAAACCACGATCTTAACCTCGCGAACTTGAATTAGAGTCCACATATCCACGCCCGAAGGTGCATGGTAGCTACTGATCGGGTGGAGAGCAAACGCCTCTGGTGGTGGGCTTGGGTTGGTGAGCAGCAGCCCCTCCGGTGGTAGGCTTGGGTTGCTGAGGGCATCAGAAGGTGGTTGATGGGTGGCGCCGTAAAGAGTAGTTCTTGAGGAGGCGGCCTGGTTCTGTTTTCTAGTTTCCTTCAAAATTGGTTAATAAATGAGCATGGCCACCCCCATCAAATTATTCATTTCGACCAACTATCAATTGAAGAACTAGGTTTTGGTAGGGTTTTAAGAGGATCGAATGGATGATACCATGTTAGATAATATTTGGGTGTATAGTTTCTTGACTCTTCTCATTTATACAATTCAATATATATAGTTACAAGATAGATAAATATGTACACCTAATATCCTTATAATTTGGATATTTACATTATTAACTATAACCCAATCTAATACATATGTAGCTCTAATTGATCGTTGTTCTTGATTTCTTAGAATCATTGCTTCTTCACCGGCAGAACCTTGATTGATGTTAACCATAGAACCTATCGCAGTTTCTCTCTCGATCGCAAGACTTTGACCGAATGAGATCTTTCTATTAGACTCGCGATTAATCGAATCCTTGTTACGGTTGACTACTTGATCGCCGGTGACGACCCTAATCGAGCACTAACCTTCGGATTTTATTCAAGTCACAAATTAAATTATTCAAGAATGAATTTGGTATTTAAGACAAGATAGATCGGATAACTCCCAATATTATTATAACCAAGAAAACTATTAAAATACCTGATTACAAGTGTTGTTATATAAATCTCAATAACCAAATTTGTTAGACAACGTATACTAAGAGCATTCACAGCCCGTTTGGTATAATTTATGTGAGTGTAGTCCTTAAAATTTAAGGTTTAGTTGTAAGTGATTGTGAGTGGAGAAAAGAGAAAAGATATTGAAAAACTGTATATTTAACAAAAAAAACTGTGAATTCTGTAAATTTAAGGTTTGGTTGTGAGTAGAAGAGAGAGAAAATAGTATAAAAATGTATTGTTTAATTGTGGTTGTGAGTGCAAGTGGGAGAAAAATAAATATAAATGTATAAATTATAAGGATATGGATAAAGAATGAGATGTGAATGCTCTAATCTAATTTTTTTAACGACAAATTTGGATCACTGACGGGGACATTACACCACCTGTTCGATCATCTCCAATCTCCATCAAGAAGAAACTCACCACTGGTGAGAAAACCTCATGCCCCAACTTGTAACCCCCATTTTTTGTTCTTTTATTACAAGTGGCCAGTGGGACTTGAACTAAAACCTCTTGATAAAAGGTCATAAACATTTACAACTAGACTAAGCTAGTGGTTGCGTATACTAGTCTAATTACAAAGGCAAAAACCGACTTGAATTTCCCACTTCACCAATTTATAAATCATGTTACAAATTACTTCGCGATTAATGCATATGAATAAAGTTGTCACCGTTATTGATGAATTAAATTATATATATAACAATAATAATAATAATTTGTGTGCTGTGAGACATTTTACTGTGTCTCATTTCAGCAACCGAAGGAATGCCACGTTACCACGAGTTCTCATTGTTTGCTGCCACATAATTCTTAGTTTTCCTTCTCTCTTCTCTTACCTACTTTATATTTATCATTTGTCTTTCTCTCCACATCTCATAACATCACCAATCTCTCTCTACAGCTCATAATAGCGATCTCTCTCCTCTGATCGGATTTACTTTCAACCGTTGCAGCACCCCTGGTCGCCGCCACCGCTGTCCATTTACTCTTATTTGCTTTATGGCAAGTATTTGTGATGGTGGCCGCCGGTTTGATTTGGTCGCTAGCCGGTGCTCCGACGACGGTTTGGTGTTCTTGATTACTTGGCAACCGGTTTGACTTGCACATAAGAACGATCTTGTTAGACGTAATTTATATATTAGTTAATATCTACCTATCTATTAAACAAAACATATTAGGTTGAGTTGGCACATAATAAGTTTGTCCACATCATCAATTGGTGAGGTGGCACCCTCATAATGACACTAAAATCCTAGGTGTAATTTTGTTAATTTTTTAGATTTTTTTTTAAATTTTACGGTTTAATAATTTGTTTCTCGCGGATCCGGGTGAGATCCGTATGATTTTTTGACCCGAGTATAAAAGCGATAATTCACGCAGTCCTCGGTTCATTTGTTTCAAAAATAGCCTAGGGTTTCAAAATCCTATTCTCTCTCGATCTTCGCCGGCGACTCTTGAGCTCCGCCGTAACGATTTCAGCGATATCCGGTGAGTTTCCGTCCGATCTTAGTACGTAGATGATTAGGTTTACGGCTTTTATATCATGTTTTCTGACTACGATCTGTATGTGTATTTGTTTCCGGTGTGGGTTCGTTTTACGCTTTCGTGTTCATCGTCCCCACTAATACGGCGAACAGATTGAAGCTCCGATCCCGGTTAGTTGTTTCAAATCTCACACATTTCTGAAATCCATATCGTATTTTGATTCGGTTACAGATTTCCTTTTCTATCTAGATTAGGGTTTTACGAATACGTGCCTGCATCCGCCGCCTCTTTGTTACTCTGATTCAAGATTCCATCTCGGTGAGTTATTTAGATTGTTTTATAGTTCCGATTTCCAGTTTTTAATTTGATTCGGTTAAAGAAGAGTTTTTCTCTCTCGATTAGGGTTATGTTTCTCCGTGTTCTTCGCTGCTGATCATCTGTTCCAATCTCCTATTTGATTTTGGTAAGATTTTAACTTCACATTTAATATTATTTCAATTTTTGTAAGTGATATGCTAAGTTATAATTATAAATATAAATAGATTATAATGAATGATAGTTTACCTACTTAATAATATTTTGAAAAAAAAATGTAACAAAATAAATGAAAATATGATTTTCTTTAAATCTGCGTGATTTCATGATAATAAAAAAAACTTATGTATTTTTAATTAAATATACATTTTATAGATTTACGCAAATGAAATTAGTTGAATTATTTTAAAATTCCGAGATTTATTAGAGTTAATGATCCTACGTATTTTTAGAAGGATATTAATTAATATTTTTTAAAAAGTTTTCAATCATCAATTCAAATTTCCACCTTACATCCCGGTTTTTAAGTCTCCAAAAATAAGTTACGACCATTAAATTTGAATATTTTCCAATCAACATAATTAATATTTGGTGCTCTTACTAAAATTAATGAAAATCATAATTTAATGCCCTCTAAATTAATAACATCTTGATTGATATTTGACTTTTAATAATCATATCTATCCTAAAATAAAACAATTTATTTGCGATAGTTTAGGAATCGATTCAAATGATCAATTCAAATTCGAATAAACATCCCGATTTTCCTTTGTTTACAAAAATAAACGTTAATTAAGCATAGTGTCATTTGTTAACATTGTTGCACATGATTATTATTAATCTGTATATTCGAATTAATTATATTAATTAATATCAACTTATTACTGTATATTCGAATTAATTATATTAATTAATTGATTTTTTTTAGGATGGGAAGCCTCCGGTTGAGGTTGATAGTATTTTTGAGAAGAGGATTGCTATGAAGGTTGATGTTAGTGAGTTCAACCTTGAAAAAGGCTATAGGTACTTTACCATTGGTGCACTTACCGATAATAGTTCTATCATAAGTGAGTTTGATGAGAAACATAATAAAGAGCAGGTATATTAGTGTTCTTGAAAATTTGTTGAATAATCTACAACATTTAATGAGTTATCACATTTATTTAATCATTTTTTAACTTATATTTAGACTAATTTCTCAACATCCGTAAACATTGAATCTGAAGGCGGTGGTGAAAATGAGAGTGTCTTTAATAAGGTATTAATCATTCCTTACTTCATATTATAAGTTACATTCCTTCAAATAATGACCACTATTCTATTAGTTACGGAATTTTTAATTGTTTATACTTAGGATGTTGTTGATGATCGTGATAGTCCTCTTACCATTGTTGCTGTTAGCGATAAGAAAAGTCAAACCAATTGTGAGTCATCAGGCAATGTTTTTTCTGAAGATGGTGAATTGAAGCGGAAGCTGAATGAAATATATGATGTTGAAGACGGTGCGGGTTCTTCTCCATCAAAGGAGCCTCATTCAGATTTGGACGTTGGTAATGATGGTAATCAACATTTAGGTTTCAAGATGACCATCTTGAATTTTAATAACATTTAAGATATTTTTGTGGTTTGAATTTTTTTGATGTTTGGTTTTTTGGTTTGGTTTTGTCTTTCATTGTTTTGAACAATTGTCAGTATGTTTGTTACTTTGGTTTCATCTTGGATGTTTGGTTTCTTTCTTTTCAAGTAGTAATGATAATACCTTAATGGTTTCTTTTGAATAATGTTTTTTGCTTTTATATCTACTACTCATGTTATATCATAATTTTCTATGTTCCTCTTTCTTCTATATTTTAATAAGCACATTAACGTTAAACTTATGTTTTTATTTTTACATGTAACTTTATGATAAAATTCCTATACCTTATTTTTAAAATTAAACCACATATAACATATATATTTAAATTTTTGGTCCTTTATTAAGTTTTATTATTTAAAAGTCTCATAATAATCTATACTCTCCATAATCTTAACAAAATTATAAAAGATTTTAGTTTTTATTAAAACTTTTAAAAAATTTCAATTTTTAAAAATAACAACATAACAAGATTATGAGAATTATAAGTTAGTAAATTTTCAAAAGTGATTCCATATTTTATGGTTATAAAAGTCACGAAAAATATGATTATTAAATCTAAGATTTTAGCTATTTTAGAAAATGTCAACACAAATTATTATCTTAATATTTCCATTTTAGGGAAACTTTTTTAAAATTTCAAATTGTAGGAAAAATAAAGATGGCGGGATTTTTAATTTTTTAAAATTTCGAAAATTAAGCCATATTTATGGAACTAAAAGTGACGGAAATTAGTTGTCATTTTTTATTTTTGGAAGTAAAAATGGTGAAAATTAATTTGAACTTTTAAAATTTTCGAAACTCAAGCATTAAATTTCAAATTTCTGTTTTTTTTAGAAATGTCAACCTAAATTTATTCTTCACTAATTAGATTAAATGCAATTATATAATTTGTATATCATGCCAAAATTAGTTGTAATCTTTCATAAATTATATCACCAACTCTACCTATTTAATCAATTGAAATACTATTTTATTTTCATTTGTCAGTCATGAAATTCTAAACATCTTCAAAGAGTGCATTCATCTCCATAGTCATACTTCAAGAGGTTAGTTATATTTTTTTTGTTTAGTATCATTACAGCATGAGAATGCAAACGAATTCATTCATGCTTTATTATTTTTTGTTTATTTGTTTATTAGCTATGGACAAGAAAAAAACTAAGCAGAAAAAGATATATGTCGTTGATGAAAAGACAACAAGAATATCACAACCATCAATGCATATTTTGAGTTCTTCACAAGCCAGTAACATGACTTCTTTCTATCCTTTTTCTGAGAATTGTCAAAGTACATCAAATATTCAACCTTCTTCACATGCAGATATGGTCCTTTATTAAGTTTTATCATTTAAAAGTCTCATAATAATCTATACTCTCTATAATCTTAACAAAATTATAAAAGATTTTAGTTTTTATTAAAACTTTTAAAAAAATCGATTTTTAAAAATAACAACATAACAAGATTATGGGAATTATAAGTTAGTAAATTTTCAAAAGTGATTCCATATTTTATGGTTATAACAGTCACGAAAAATATGATTATTAAATCTAAGATTTTAGCTATTTTAGAAAAATGTCAACACAAATTATTATCTTAATATTTCCATTTTATGGAAACTTTTTTAAAATTTTGAATTGTAGGAATAATAAAGATGGCGGGATTTATAATTTTTTAAAATTTCAAAAATTAAAGTCATATTTACGGAACTAAAAGTGGTGGAAATTAGTTGTCATTTTTTATTTTTGGAAGTAAAAATGGTGAAAATTAATTTGAACTTTTAAAATTTTCGAAACTCAAGCATTAAATTTTAAATTTCTGCTTTTTTTAGAAATGTCAACCTAAATTTATTATTCACTAATTAGATTAAATGCAATTATATAATTCGTATATCATGCCAAAATTAGTTGTTAATCTTTCATAAATTATATCACCAACTTTACCTATTTAATCAATTGTAATATTTCAATTATATGTTGCTTTATCAAGTGTGAAGAACAAGAATGGTTTGTAGATCTTGATTTTGGATGAAGACGGTCGTCAAACCAATATAACAAGAAATATAGTGTACAAATCTATCTTCTCAAATTTGTAATTGTTATTGATTTTTTTTTATTATTATTGAATATTGTTTTAACGATAAGAATTTTTTGGATTTTATATATCTATATTTTTTTTACGTTTTAGACTCGGGTATTTACCTGGGTAAGTAGCTAGTATATATATATATTTTCGTATATCTTCCTACTCTAATAAACAATTACAATTGTTGACACATGTCAACACTAGATTCATTCTTATAAAAGTTTTCCCTCCCAAATCTACTCCCTAATAAATTATATTTGATTGAAAATTATATCTTATTTTATAATCATGATATATTTTTATTTATTTATATTTATGGAATTGTGACAATCATATATTAATTGAAATCGTACTTTTATTTAAAATTATTTTTTAAATGATTATTGTTTTCATTTTTATAAATATTTAAAAAAGTTCACATTTATTTAATGTGTTTTCAAATATAAATGAGCAAATCATATTTAATATTTTAATTAATAAATAATACCTAATATTATTTTACAAATTCAATTAACATTGTGGATAATAGTATATATAAAGAAATTCATAGACAAAAATCATGTTCATAATATTCAATATTAAATAATCTTTCTACCATATCAAATGATTCATGTTCATCCAATATGAAAATTTTAAACATGATGACTAAAAGAATTATAAGTTTTCTAATGTATACCAAGATAACATTTTTTTTAATTGAAATAATATGTTAATATTAGATTATAATTTAGATTTTTTACTTAACAATCAAAATGTGTTCATTAGAACTTTAATAAAACTTTATACTCACCCAACTTTCTATGAATTAATGATTATATATATATTTTTATTGATTCAACCCGTATAACATACGGGTTCTATCCTAGTATATAATATAATATATTATGTCCTTTAATCATTTATCTTAAATAATCAATTACCTATTTAACCCTATCTGGCATTATTTGATGGACGTAATTGCCCTTATTAGATAGACTAGGGTTTCCCCTTGGGTGTATATATAGAGCATCTATTAGAGAGAAGAGTTTAATCACCTCTCATAATTTTCGACCTCTCTCTGCTCTCTCTCTCTCTCTAAATTCGCAGACCCTCTGCAATCCCATCATTAGCATACACCTTAAAGGGGAACCAAGGCTACTCACAGGATGGACAACCTAACTGCTGATGATCTCAACCAGATGTCAACAGGTAACCTTTACATACGTGTTTATCTGTGTATTGTAATAACGATTTAGGATTCGATCAACATGTGGTATCAGAGCATATGTTACTCAATCGAATCATTAATATGAATTCGTTAAAACCCTAATCTCGAAATCAATAAGGGTTTTCGAACCTAACTGAAAAGCTTTAAAACCCTAATTCGTTTAATCACTAAAATCGGTTTTAATACAAATCTGAAAATCTTAACATTAATCGAATCGAATTTTCGGATATGAAAACTAAGAAAAACCCTAAAACTGATTTCGACAGGGTTGGTTTACTTTTCGATCGAATTTCTAAATCTCGATCGAAAAGCTTATTTTCGATTACATATTTAGTCTTCCGATCGAAACTATGGCTTTGTCCCGTTCCCTCGATCGGAAACTATGACCCTTTTGATCAAAAACCTACTTTCCGATCGGCAATTCGATCGGCTTAAGGTTCGCGATCGAAAAGTCTATTTTCGACTCTGCTTGATCGGAAAGTATACTTTCCGATCAGCCGATCAGCCTGCACCTTATTGGATGAACTTTTCGATCACTTAACACCTTTTCGATCGAATCATGTGGCTTAGTCCCTGCTCTTCAATCGGGCCATATGATTTTTCGACCGGC
>JBCNJP010014653.1:0-10687 GCA_039602395.1 Deinandra increscens subsp. villosa | reverse complement strand
TAATGCAGGTTTGTTGCTGCTTTGCCGAGTGATTCCGTACAGGTATGTCTGTTGTTATGAGTGTTGCATATGATGTATGTTTCTCATGTTTTTACCTGTTTTCGGTTTAGACATTATATATCGTTTATGTGTGTGGGTGATGAAGCATGCTTTGCTTATGTTACTGCTGTATGGTTTCTTATTCCTAAAAAACTAAAGAGTTCCATGTGATGGCTGCGTGCCATTTTGCTTATGTGTGAGTTTGTGTGTGTGTTATGAAGCCTGCTCTGCTGATGTTTTTGTATCATCTTTCTTCGGTCTGTGTGTTTTTGTGTGTGTGTATATAGTGAGATGAAGGGGTTATATATATAGATATATATATATATATATGTGTGTGTGTTTAGGTGTTTAGCCTCGCAAATATTTGTCGCCGCTCTGTTGCTGCTGGTGTTTTTTATTTACGCTTGCTGTCTACGCTTTTTGGTTCAAAATTTGATTTTAATGTCTGTCTCAAGGCCTTCCCGCAAGAGAAAAAATGTGTCTATTGATTTTGATCCCTTGGCTCTTACTGATGGTTCCACTTCTCGGCCTCCTTCTGCTCATATAATTGAACCGCAGGCTGCGCATGTTCCTTCTGGGTTTCACCTGCCAGTTTATGTGCAGCCTGTAGCGTCGTCTCAGCCTTTAGTTCGGCCGCGTCGTCTGACACCTCACTCGGTTGCTGGTGCTGATGGTGGTTCCATGTCACGTGCCCCTTCTAGGTTTGTGCTCACAGGTTATGCTGCTCCCGCATTAGCCTCACACAGTTTGCCCAAAACCTCTGAGTTAGCTAATGTGGCTTCTGAGTCTGTTGTTGGTGCGGGTAGTGTGCTATAAATTGTTTGATGATTAGAAAGCTAACTGAGTTAGTGAGAAGAAAAGAAAGAAAGTTAGGATTTCCAAAGTTGGGTTGGCTACTTGGTATTTGCAGGTTGGTATGAAATCACCTGGCCTTCTATTTTGTTAAATGAGCATTCCCTTTATGTAAGTGTATAAAAGTTGGAAATCTGCTTTGTTATACTTTCTTTTAAGTTATTATTCTCATATTTTAAGTTGATCATGAGTGAGGGATCCTCTTTGATATTGTCATGTTATTCGCTTGCCATGGAAGGTTGCAATTTACAAGGAATGTGTTGATGTTGTTAGTCAAAGATAAAGCTCAATTACTGTTTAACTCACAGGGCTTTTTAGCCCGATAAAACTTACATGCGTTTAGCTTTGGTTACGGCTCATAGGCACCCGTCATAAAACCGGTCCGCGGCAACGCGTGGGTCGAAACATCTAGTAATAATACAAATCAATGTTGTTAGTTCATCATCCAAGTTGCTACTTAGATGTTTAAATGTGAAGTTTCTGGATTGAGGCCACTCCGGAGGAAATCAATGACTTACTGGATTGAATTATTGGTAAGGTGGGTATGATAATTTTGAGTACAAATATGTAGTAGAGCATGGGATGATTTTACCTTGAGAGGAAATGTTTGGTTGCAGTTTTGCACATATGACGTAAATAAGAGGATGTCAAAGAGAAGATGATAAATTTGCTTTACCATGGTTTCTTTGAAGCATATGCTTTGACTAACCTGCTTTGGAGCATGGTTGTTTTGGTATCAATGTTTTGACTAACTGTTCTTCGATCTTTAATTCTCAAATCCAGTTAGCTTCGATGATTTGATATTAGGCCACCAGTAGTGTCCAATATATGGTTTCAATTTAAATCAACCCTAGCTGGATAAATTGCCCCTATAAACAAATTGCAACTTCTTATTGATTAAACATGAATATAATTTTCTTTTTGCCACGCGTCTGTTTTTCCTTCTTTCGCTTCATATTCGCAATCTTTCTCCGTCACACAAACGTCTAGCATGTATTTCAATTTCTCCGCTTCGCCCCTTTCTCCACCGTTAGTACCACCACCTCCTTACGACCCTTCCCACCAAGCACCCTCGGGTACCATTACCATTTTTTGCATCGCCTCTATCAACAACCATCACATCCCTCTCTCTGGCAGACTTCCACATCCGAACCACGTTTCCATTCAACTTTAGCGTTGGTGACTTTAGAAACATACGCGTCTCCTCCATCCGCTGCCATAACTTCCCCCCGTCTCCACCGTTTGATACCCTATATAATCTTCACAGCCACAACAAAAACCTATCTCTGTGTCATCGTTCGTCTGGTTATCTGTCACCGGATTATCTTATTCAAGTACAGGATTATCGACGGTGATAAATGCTCTACCGCTGTAAAATAAAAATTAAGACCAAATACTCCAAATACTCAAACTTATCTCTTCTAAATTAAAATTAAGACCCATAAGAAAAAAAATTCAAAATTTTGATTGTAGATGCTAATAATGGTGGTGGGTCAGACCCGTTTTAAAATTTTCCGAACTCGATTTACTAAAATATAATTTTACTTTTAAATTTTAGAGAAGAAGAAGAGGAGGACTCTGATATCTAAAGCTCCACTAATGAAGAGGACTATAGCTCTAGTGGTATGAATTGGGACATACTGGAAGAAATTAAAGAGTTGTTCGTTGATTATAAGGGAAAGGATTTCATTAAAATACCAACTCCTAAATACTACAAGGTATTTAGTATATATAAAAGGTTATTTATAATATAATATGCACTCATGTTCAATTTTTTTTCAGAAGGAACTCACAAAAATCATTAAAATCTTGACAAGAAACCAAGATGCTTATGATTCGGAATTTGAAAAAAATTTAGAGGTATCGAGGCAATAAGAGTTGCATTTGAAACATCTACATGTGAGAAGCTTTCACTTGGCAAATTTACGGATTTAGAGAAGCTAAACACCCTCCAAGATCAGGTTAAAAGGGTGAAAGGGGACGATGGAGAATTGAAAAGGGTTGAAAAGATGATGAGGAATGATGATATAGAAGTGAAAAGGGTTGAAAAGATGAATACCTTGAGATCTCTTTTGGTGCTTTTGCATGCACTTTTATAGATGTGGTGATGTGTTATTTTACTTGGTTTTTTTCCAGAATACCTTCAGATCTTTTAATTTGGCATGTAATCTGGCAGTAATAACTTTGTATGTTTCGGTTTATACATGCGATTACTTTAGTTCATTTTGTCTAGAATGACTTCCACTTTTATATATAACTTCACAAGTAATACACATATATTAGTAAAACATTAGACTTTAATACGTAGGCTACTTTTACACGGTTCATAAGATGTAGGCTACTTTTAGGGTTGATAAGATGAGGAAAGATAAGTTAACTTGAGCCGTGTGCAACTGTGCATACATCATTATACTTATTACACGGTTCATAAGATCTAGGCTACTTATAGGGTTGATAAGATGGGGAAAAATAAGTTAATTTGACACAGCCAATTTGGTTTCCAAGTTTTACCCACGTTCTTTTAATCTGGGCCACTGAAAAGGGGAAAAAAACTAATCCTCGCCGTCTATATTAGGAGGTTTTAAAACTTTAATGCAGTTTTTTTCGACATATGACATCAGCAAAAACGTCAGTCAAAATTATAAACTGATATCTTGGTTCACAGGCCCCGTTTTTCTGCTACGTACGTGGGTTAGTTTCCTGCAATCAAAAAAATGTTGGAGCGTATGATAGATATGTAATGTCTAAAACGAGATGTTTACCCACCCGCGCGTTGCTGCGGGGTTGAATTTGTATACTGAATGAAAGTCAAAAAGTTAAGTGGTATAAAACGTAAAAGTTTAAAAGTCTCGTGGTGAAAGTATAAAACTATAGAAGTATACTAAAATCGAAAGTAGAAAAGTTAAAAGTTTTGTGACGAAAGTAGAAGACAAAAAAAACTTAAAACAAAAAAACAACTTTATAAGTTAGAGGGTTAAAAAGTGAAGGAGTATAAAACGTAAAAGTCTAAAAGTCTCGTGGTGAAAGTATAAAACTATAAAAATATAAGTCTAAAAGTCGCGTGGTGAAAATATAAAATTATAAATTTATACTAAAAACGAAAGTAAAGAAGTTAAAAGTTTCGTGACTAAAGTAGAAGACAACAAAACTTAAAACAAAAAAAAAAAAAATTTAAAAGTTAAAGGGTAAAAAAGTTAAGGGTATAAAACATAAAAGTCTAAAAGTCTTGTAGTGAAAGTATAAAACTATAAAAATATACTAAAAATGAAAGTAGAAAAATTAAAAGTTTCGTGGCCAAAGTAGAAGACAACAAAACTTAAAACAAAATAAAAACTGTAAAGGGTAGAAAACGTAAGATTATGAAACATATGTGACTAAACTATGAAAATCAAAAGTTTACTATTTTGTTAAAAAAAAAACTAATCATAAAAGTTTAAGATAGAAAGCGTCATACTACCAAAGTCACGTTGTCAAACTATAGAAACAAAAAAATACACATAATCTCAATAAGGACTAAATTTGTTAACAAAAACAAAAGATTGTGGTTAATTTTCAAAAAACATAAAGAATACTATTAATCTTTCAATTTTCATTGTATTATATATAAATTTAAAAAACGTGGGTGTTGGTTACCTGGATTTAGTCGGCTATAAAAAGGAATGGAGTGTTCTTCAGTTCATTATCTATCTCGGTCTTCTTCCCCCTTCAGTGATGGACCACAAAGTTGCTGATATCAACACAAAAGCACATGTTAATGCTCAACAATGTTGAAATCATACCAAAGTGGTTCGTCTTTTTATCTTCTTCCGTTGCTTTGTCCTTCAATCGCTGATTCGTACTACATTTTCGTTGTTCGTCCCTCGTTAAAGTGTAACAGAGAAAAAGAAGATAGAGAAAAAGAAGAACATGTGCATTTTGCATCCATGATCAATCTAAATAATTACTAATTTAGAGGTCCACTTCAATAATTTTTGTCATGAATTTTCATATACAAGTTATTAAGTTTGTATTTTAAGGGTCTATTATTTTGTTCTCGTGGAGGGTACTGAATTTTTTTAAGGTTCTAAAAGACGACCTACTCGAGGCCGAGGGTGTCGACGATGGTGGCGAGGCTGAGGGGGTCGACGATGGTGGCTAAGATGTGTGCGTTGGGAATTTGGGAGATCTAATTTGTTTTTTTATTTAATAAAAGTATACTAATAGGCTCAAAGATATTAACAAGATATAAAAAAATTTGATGTAAAATAAATAAATAAGTAAAACTCTACTCGGTTTTAGTCAATGTGGAACTAATTCACTTAATAGAGTTTATCGTCCTTATCACTGGAAGTTTAATTATAATATATTTTGAGTGGCGTATTAGTGACGTAATTGCGGTAAAGAAAAAATAAGGGGTTTTCTATTTATACACTTGCTAGAAGACAAATCATTCTATTTGTACACCCCAATACGCTGCGTATAGGCCTATATGCAACGTATTTGGCTCTGAAAAGTAAGATAAGTAATGATTGGGCTCTGAAAAGTGCTTATACGCAACATGTAGGCCTATACCCTGCGTATAAGCAGACTAAATCGTACACCCCCCCCCCCTGAATTTTATGTCGGTGGCGTCTAAAAAAAGCAAATACGCTGCATATTCGGCTATACGCAGCGTATTCAATGTCGAAAAATGGAAGGGGGTGTATAAATAGCAGGACCCAAAAATAAAAAGTAGAGTAAATTATGGATTTCGTCCTTGTGGTTTGTACGAATTTCACATATAGTCCGTAGTTTTCATTTATTACGGATATGGTCCCAACCTTTTGACTAACCGTTGCGGATTTCGTCCCTGAGTCTAACGGCAGTTAAATTAATCTGTTAAATTTTTTATAATACCCATTATACCCTCATTATTTTATTTATAAAAAAAAAGTAATCTCAGGTCATCTCAGAGTAATCTCCGGAGGTCATCTCAGACTAATCTCCGGTCAACACCACCAACATGGCTGCCGCCACCATCACCACCGGATTATAGTCGCTGAAGAAACCCACAAGAACGGAATACATGAGAAATACTTTGAGAGAATTACAAAGAATTGCAAGTGATCAACATTCACTCGGGGAGCAACAAAAGCTCCCCCAAGACTTCTAAATGACGCTCCTAGGCGTTGAGCATGACGATTCCTGACCTTTGTGTCCTCAACATATTATTTTGAGTCATTAATTACCTCGAGCATTTCTTGTCACTCCCAATACTTTGCTGTAAGAGTAAAGCCATCGCTCCCTCCACATGACAATTTGATGACTTCCATTGCTAGCATCCACATAGACACATAGGAGGAAACCCACCGTCGCCGACTTCATGTCGGAGCCCTAGCCGCGATTGCGACTGTCGTCGTTAAGGGGTTGCGGTTTGCGACCCATTCCGACTTCCGGCAGTCAGATGTGGGAGGAGAATATCGCCGGTGGAGTGCTCAAGAGTGCCAGTGAGGGTGGTTTTTTTTTGTCGCCGGAATGGGGGGTTTGACGATTATAGTTTTTTTTTTATGATTTCTTTTGTTTTATATTAAATAAAGAGTCGGGCTATAGTGGTCATTTAACATCAACCTAACAGTTTTTTTTAAACAGAAATTAGTGATATGGACTATATCCGGAACGGTTTGTCAAAAGGTTAGAACCATATCAATAATAAATAAAAAACTAAAAACTATATGTAAAATTCGTGCAAACTACATTGACGAAATCAATAATCTATACTATCTTATTATGCATATTCTATCAAGTGGTTGAAAATTAAGATGTACAACTTATTTATGCATAAGGTACAAGTGAAAATTAAGAGGTACAAGTTTTCATGCATGGTGTACAATTTTCTAAAGCAATATCTTTAAGAGGTACAAGTAATCAAGCAGCATGTACAAGGCAGCATGTACAAGGCAGCTTTGACGGTGATTTCCTTTTCTCAATCGTACATCAGGAAAGCAAAGAGAACAGAGAACAGAGAAATGGTTGCTTTATCTCAGGGCTTTATCAGGTACCTTTTCTCAACAAATCTTCTAAACAGCAGGTACCTTTTCTCAATTGTACATCAGGAAAGCAAAGAGAACAGTGAAATGGTTGCTTTATCAACAAATCTTCTAAGGCAGGAGGGAGTGGTGCACAATTAGCCGCTGGCGCCGGCGGAACACCGCCGCCAGGCCTGCGGCGCCGCCAAAATCGAAGCCTTCAAACTAGTTTTCGCCGGAGTAGTGTGGTGGTGGGGCCTGCTCAAAGAGCCGTTGGTGAACGGCTATTTCTATTAAAAAAAAAAACTTTTTTTTTTCAAATTTAACACTATATATATATATATACCCACTACCTATCAAATACTAGGGGTGTGCATGGATCGGTTTGGATCGGATTTTGGCTAAAACCAAATCCAAATCCAAACTTTGGTTTTTACAATTTTCAAATCCATTTGGATTCAGTTTTTTCGGTTTCAAGGATTTTGGTTTTTCGGATTTTTACGGTTTGGATTCGGTTTTTTTGGATTCAAATCCATATGAATTTTTTGGTTGAAAAAAAAAACTAGTAACATTAAAATTTGGGTCTACTTAGTATTCAATTATAGATTAATTGACTACTAATAAGATTTAAAAAAAAATTTAAAATCCATCGCGTGCAAAATGATCCAATCTCAAACAACAATATTCAAACAAATCCTTAACGATCTAATATCAAGAATCCATAATATTGCATAATAATCCAAAATTAAACAAATCCTTAACGATCTAATCTCAAACACTCAAACGACATTCAAACAAAAATTAAAGTTGCATAAATGATCTAATCTTAAATACTCAAAGATCCTTAGAATTATAAATAATATTTTAAAATTAAAAATTTGAAATCCTACAATAATTAAATGGATTGGTTCGGTTTTTTCGGATTATCTTTTTAGCAAAAACCGAAACCGATCCAAAATTTCGGATTTTAAAAAAATTCAATCCAAAACCATCGTTTCTATTTGGATTCGGTTTTTTCGGTTTGGTTTTTTCGGTTATTTTGGTTTCGAGTCGGTTTTTTCGGATTCTTGCACACCCCTATCAAATACCCACATTCATCTCAAATACTCATTCACTTCAAAATTTAACTCCAACTTCACCTCAAAATGTATCAACCATGGTCTACCGACGAAGAGGTTGCGTTAGCTAACGCTTGGGTGCACGTCTCCACTTCAAAATTTAACTCCAACACGTCGAGGTTTGGACAATAATGAGGGAGCATTTCCAACGGGCGTCAACTTCGGGGAGTAACTAAAATGTTTGTGATGTCCTTTTTTATTTAAATAAATGTATTGTTTTTTAATAAATGTAGTATGTTATTTTTAAATAAATGTATTGTTTTTTAATAAATAAAACATTAAAATAAACCCACAACTTAAGATATTTATTAAAACTGAAATACAACATAAGATACTTATTCAAACTGAGACACACGCACGTAGATTATTAACCAGACGAGTAGCCATCTGAGACATAGTCCTCTGGATAGTGTATTTGGCCATAGTACCAAGCCTCAAAATCATCAAGGTTGTTTATCCTAGGTTGTTCATCCCCAGCTTCTGCTTCTGCTTCCCTTTGCATCTCAAAGATGACTTCCCACTCTTCAGCATGGTCATCATCAACAAATGGTGGGGATGGTGTACGACCAACACGAGGTTGTCGTACTCTTCTTGCAGCAGCAGGTTGTCGTACTCTTCTTGCATTACTTGACTCACCGGAGTGGAGGTTGTTCATTTGGGTGATTGGTGGAGGTGGTGGTGGTTGGTAAGGTGGAGGTGGTGGTGGTTGGTGAGGTGGAGGTGGTGGTGGTTGGTGATGATGGTGGTGGTGGTGGTGCTGGTGCTGGTGGAGGTGATGGTGGATGTGGTTGAACTGGTTGGGTACTTGAGGTTGAGGTGGTGGTGGTGGTGGTGGAAGTTGTTGTTCATAGCGGGTTAACCACAACATCCGGTAGTGCTCTGAGACATCTTCAGGAGGTGTGCTAGACATGTTGGTGGAGGTTGGTTGATGGTGGTGAAATGAGGCTAGATGTGTGAAGCTGAGTTCCATTTTATAATCTTCTGGAAACTAGCCGTTGGCTAAAATACAACCGTTTGAAAATCTAGCCGTTGGCTATTAAATATTATTATTCAAATAACAATTAAAATAATGTTTTTTTAATTAATGTAGTGTTTTTTTAAATAAATCTAGTATTTTATAAAAAATAATTCAAGCTTTAATTTATAAAATATAAAAAGAAATAAATAAAAACATTAAAATAAACCCACCTAGAATTCCTCAAAAACCTCACCACTCCTTCCCAAAATCCTTCAAAATCCTTCAAAATCCTTACTTTTTCTCTCTCCTGCGTGGCACACTCCTATTGGTTCTCCTCCAACTTCATCTACCTCAAAACTTCACCACTCCCTCCTCCCTAAAAGGAAAGCAAATCGTAGAGAAGACAGAGAAGTCTAGGGCTTGCTGTAGCAGAGATGAACAGCCGAAGCAGGTACAAAATCGTTCCTTTGGAACCAAATCGTACACTCCATGGTAGAGATGAAACCAATCGTACACTCCAGTTTTATCCAAATGGGCGGTCAATTTGAAATTACAATTTGAAATCAGAAACAGCCTATAAATACACAGTTTCATCCCAAAGTTCATCCTTTGCTAGGGTTATTCAAGTTCATCACAAATTGAGGTACGGTTCCCATTTTTTATGTGTATTTATGCAAATACTTTCCTCGCAATTGTGTTTTAAACCAAATTATTGTTTGTATGTATTCAAGTTCATCAAGTTCATCAAGTTCATCGAGTTCATCAAGTTCATCGAGTTCATCAATTCATCTCGGCTAAGGTTAGGCAATTCAACAACTGCTTATTATATGTCTCTTCAATATGTTCAGGGTCTTTTGGTTAAATCCACTACATGCTTTGAATGTCAATATGTAGAATCCTAGAATGTTATGTATGTTTTACCGTATGCTCACCAAACTGGTTGCATAAAATCTGCCCATATAATGGATCCATACATGCTCTTTTTAGCTAATTCATGCAGAAAACATAAACGGCTTCTTAGCTCAATTTCTACACTATTGTTTAGTAGCTTTGATTTGATCCACTGGAAATTCACAACTCACAAGTTTAAGTCACTTCTCTATCTCACACCTATAACAGAAGCATAGTTTAAGTCACCTAAAACCTATCAAACAAATATGTGTTTTGAAGTTGTATGTTTAAAATGTTCACTTCTCAATAATGAGCAGTTTCTTCATGTAAATACAACTCACCAAACATAGAAAAAATATTAATTAACAAACTGGTTGATGTATAAAGTATAATAGTTTGTTAATGAAAGATAATGCATACCAATATAACTCACCAACTGTTGCATAAAATCTGCCCTTATAATGGATCCATACATGGTGTACAATTTTATATATAGTTATAAAGCATAATTTTGAAACTGTCACCATAGGATATTTTTAGTTATGGATACTATTTTTGTTCGTTTATGTAATCACTAGAGATTATATTTGACCCGTTTGAATCAATGAACACAGATCTGACTTTTTATAAAAGAAAAACTAATTAAACCATTTGACCCGTTTAATCAATGATGTCATTTTAAAGTGGGTCCATGTTTGGATATGTGCAGTGACTTCGGTTAGTATTATTTGTGGTCTATTTGTGCTTAAGGTCCATGTTTGAATACGTGCATATCTTTGCTCTATTTGTGTCCAAATGTATTATTTTTAAATTCTTATGCATTATGAATCGTGTAACTAAGGCCA
>JBCNJP010014651.1:0-10690 GCA_039602395.1 Deinandra increscens subsp. villosa | reverse complement strand
TTCTCAAGATCATGCACTAGACCCAGGTTCTTGTTGGCCACTATCATGAGCGAGTTCAGCTCCTTGGTCAAGGCAGTGACTTCCTTCTTAGCAGCAGCCTCAGCATCCTGGGCTCGCTTCTCAGCGGCCCAGACCATCTCCACGAATCGGCTAGCAATCTGCAAGAGAAGGTAATGCTATTAACATTTATGACCTTGAATTGTTTACCGTGTAGAAAATTCAGGGGTACCCAGGATTAACTTACTTGACGGGAAGAGGCCTCGGCATGGGGACGGAGCTCGGTGGCATCCAGGTTCGGCCTTCACAGAGGTAATGACTTGCAGGTCCTGCTCGGAGTCACCTAGCAGAAAGTCGTCCAGATCGATGTTTTCCAGGTTGACGGGAGTGGCAGCAGCTGAAAAAGCATAAGAAATTAACAGAATCCAGAGAAAATCCTAGGTCCGAGAGGCAGAGTACCAAGATACTTACAACTTGACATGCTGTGGGAGGTAGATGAAGCAGCTTGGTGGAGGTCCGTCCTGAATTCTCGGTCCACCTCGTTGATGCTGAGGAAAGCTTCAAATCTCTCGAACGTCCCAGAATTTGCGGGTCCTATGGAGCTTAAACTGGGAACTGCAGAACAAAAATCCAAGGTCAGTATTTGAATAGAATAAAATCCTAATCCCTAATGCAGGTAAAAACCTACCATCTACTCTCCATCTAACTGGAATGCTCATCCCTCCTGGAATTGTGGACCTCTTGACAAAGAAAAATTTCCCTTTCCATTCCTCAAAAAAGGAAGCCCGAGGAATCATCTGAACCTCTTTACTCAGGGCTTTGAATAGAAATCGATTGTTGCCGTGGGATTTGAGTTCATAACCCAGGGCCAGCTCAGGCAGACCAACCAGGGAATCGAACTCATTGTTCAACCGATCGATGGTACCCAGGATCCTCCAAATGATAGGTAGGGTTTGGGCGTAGGCAAGACCGGTGGCCTTGAAAAACTCGGCCAGGAGGCCGGAGAAAGGATAGGAAAGGCCCATGGAGAAAGGGGTGAAAGGAAAGCAGACCCAGGTCTCAGAACAGAAATCCGATCGAACCCTTTTGTCGAAGGGTCTGATCTCAGCGGATTCGGGGAAAAGGCCCGACGACAACAATGCAGCAATGTCGTCGTCGGTAAAGGTGCAAGCTTCGAGTGCTCGGCTCTGCAAGTAAAACTGATCGAGGAAATCCTCGATTCCAGTCTCCTCAGCCGTCGTCTCTGCTCGTATTTTCTTACGGGTCATGATCGGGGAATGATGGAAAAGTTTGGAGCAGAAGTTTACCTGAGTGGAGAAAATCGGAAGCTGGAAGCGTCGGAGGAAAACCCTTGCTCTCGAAAAATTTGTGTGAAAAGAGAGGAGGGGTTAAAGGTAGTATTTAAAGAAAAGAAGAAGTTGCAGAGGTGATGGGAGGTCGCTCGAGACGTGGCATCATGGATGCGAAATTAACGGACACGATTAAAGATAAGGGGTGATGTGACCCAAAAATTCAAATTTTCACAGCTGTAAGTTCTATCCACTTGCGAAAATTTGGGGGCAATTGTTATACCCTGAATTCTCGGCTAATAATCCAGGGGCAGGTATTACCTAGGAATTGTATGACCCTGGATGTTGACAGGTAATGTTCGATGACCCAGGATGATTAACATCAAACGGGAAGGTTTACCTTTATTTTAATTTACACTTATATGATCTAATCCAAGGATTGCCCTTATTTTTACAATGACCCAGCATGTGGATATGACCCTGCATGCTAGGATTTCGTTACTAACGTATCTCGTGCTTTTATCTAAGAGACAACAGGTTGACAAAGTCGCTCAAACGGTCGAATAAGGAAAGCTGAAGACTCATTTAGCACGTGGTCAAAGTCAGTTGGCTGGAAACTCGGTCAACTAACGGAAAGAGACGTTGGAGGGAGGATCCCTGAAATATCGGAAGAACAGTTGAAGACCCCTGGAATATCGGACGAGTCCTTGGAGCTCTCGGAGTATAAATAGGACCTTTAGTCATTCATTTTCAGCTCATTCGAGCTTTACTGATTGTATTCTCGTATTATTCTCTTTGCGAACACATTGTACTCGACTTTTTCAGTGATCAATAAATTGGTAGCGTGTGTTATCGCTACCCGGGGTTTTTATGCCGGCGGCGCCTTAGAGACATCTAAGGGCTAAGGGCTTTTCCCTAGTCAAAATCTCGGTGTTCCTACTTACATTTCTGGTTACATTTGTGTTGATAAAGTTTCTCAACTGATTTCATAAATAGACCTAAGTTTTTACCCAGGATTCTAGTTATTTGACCCTGGAATTCTGCTGTTGTCCCAGGATTATTTCAAATCGTTTTCACATCTGAATTCGAGACACCTAACCTCACATTCAAATTTGGTTCAAACTTTGCTAATTTAACTTAAGTAATTTTTAGCCAAAACAAATAGTGACTTAAGCCGCCTATAAATACATCAACAATCCTAACTAATTATCCGAGATTCTTGGGATCTCTCCTTCAACGGAAATCGACCATCATTGACCGAGTTTTCCGACGAGTCTTCATCTTTACACGTCTTCAGCTAACGCCTTAGTCCACATGACCGTTGCTTGACCTTTTCCACTGGCTAAAGATCAAACAAAGTCAAAGTAAATTATTAGTAACAACGGCCGAGCATGCTGGGATCAAGTAATACAAATGAGTATTCCCAGGATGCATGACATCCTGGGATGTAAATTCGATAAAAGGTACCCAAAATGTAGGGCATATATTCAGGTTATAACACTAGGCATGATAATCAAAAGATCAACACTGTAGAAGAAGACGACGATGAGGAGGAATATCCTAAGGTATTTGACTATTGTTTTTCTGTTGATGTGGGTGGTTTGATGTGTGCTATCACGGGGATTTTAGACACCTAATTAACGGCTGTATAGCACTCAAAAAAGAGATAAGCTACCAACTCAGTAAGGGGCATCTTAAAGAACTGTTAGGCTGAAAAAAAAGCAAGAGACGGGATGCTGAAGGAATCCTGGAAAGGGCATGATCGCCCCCAACAGATGCCAAAATCATAAACTTCATCTGAAGCTCGGATATATGTAGAACCTCATATTCATCAGCCAAGAAACACGCTAAGGAAGCGAAATCTGAATAGGGTGACAGACTTGTCCGGACATCAACATTAGCTGAGGACAAAGTGATCTCATTCGACAAGAGCGATAAATGCAATGTTCAGGATCCTCACCATGACAGTCTGATGGTAACATTATATATTGTTAACCAATTTGTTTGCAGGATCCTCATAGATAACGCAAGCTCAGTAAACATCATCCAACTAGATGCCCTAAAAAAATGAACATCTCAGAAAATGATATCATTCCAAGATTCTTAGTATTGGTGGGTGTGACAACTCGTCAGAAAATCCCAGGTTAAACCTATACTTTGACTGGTTATCTATAAATATATACATGTAAGTACACAGAATAATCTTACTGCTGATATAATCAATCGATCTAGTACACGAGAAGCTAAATAAGAGTTTTCTTATTGAATCACTTGAAGATTACAATAAAGACTCTTTGGTTTCTCTCTCTAGAACACAAACACAGAAACACACACTTAGGGAAGAATCAAAATGACAAGTTCTCTGTTCTAAACAAGAGTCAACCTATTTATAGGTAACACTCACTAACCAGCGTACCATCCAACGTACCATTTGGTATGTTGGTCAGTGTACCATTGGTATGGAGCATGGTAAACTGCCCCTAAGACTCACACATACGCTCTCACATAGATACAATACATGAGACACAACGTAGCATAGGAATATGCTCTAACAAACTCCCCCTTATTGTGTAGTGTATCTATGCTAACTAAACTTCAGTCTTTAATCTTTAGCATCACTACATCTGATCTTCAACTTGAAATTTCTTGTCAGCTTTAGAACTTGCATGGCTTGATCACTCTTGAACAATCTTTGAACTTTAAGATCCACTTGTGAAAGATACTTCAAACTCCCCCTTTCATCATGCTTGAGTCTTGACAGCACAGATGCTGCAATTTCAGAAGACAGAAACGCGGCTTTTTTCTTTTATGAAAAATTAATTTAATCTTGGTGCAAAATTTCTCTTCCAGAATCCAAGATATAGATTTTTAAAATTTCATTTCGTATCACATGTCGATTGGTCGAAAACAAATAAGAAACAAAATCTTTTTGGCTTTTTGAAACTTTATATCAAAACACACCGAAAATCCTTTTGATTTTTCTAAGTTTATGCTAAAATACATCTAAAATCTTTTTCTGAATTTTCAGATATGAAATATAAATGAAATACAGAAATGATATACCGAATGACACACTAATTTTTTGTCTTTTGCGAGAAAGATCACAACTTGAGATCATATTGAACATAACATGCTGAACTACACTTCAATTTCAATTACTTCAACACACAAGTCATGTCGATTGTTGGTATAATTTGTCCATCTTAAAATCTAGCACAATCATACTCATAACATCTGTATATATTAAAGTATTGATTAGATTCGCTTTGACCAGTGTACCTCACACTATCAGACATACTCAGATCTGCATTTGCATATCACACTTTGTGACTTCACTTGTGACTTAACACATAGTGATTGTATTCATGATATAGTCAACTGTGTTCCATGAAAAAAGAAATAAGAACGTTAAATCGTCTACCTTAAGGTCGATCTTTCGATACGCAGATAAGGCCTCGAATTTAACAAAATACGAAAGATAAAAGAAGTTGAAATTGTATAATTCAACAACAATCAGGTCAGTATTGTGGACACGCAGAGAAAGTCCGAAGAATTATATGAAACACCCAAGAAAATAAAGCAGAACCTTAAATGATCAACTATCAGGTCGATCTTGTGGATACGCAAGAGATAGTCTGATCATTTAAGAAAATAAAGAAAATCAAACTAGTTTAAATATTTGCAAAATGAACACATGTATACACAGTTACTTCTCATTTTCTTTTTCACATAACTTTTCAATATCTTGAGATATGCATCAAGATGTTGTCCACTTGGTCAAGCATTAGTATTTAGTGTATATCACATCTGAATACTTTCTGATTTAATGCCGAGCCTACCAAGCACATCAAACAATGATCTTATGGCTTTTTCATCTAATTTATCCACGAGTCAGACATGTAAATTTATCCACGAGTCAGACATGTAAGCCAATGTACCATCATTTCCCAAATATGTCGGATACAATTTCTCATGTTTTCAATGTTTTTGTATTTTTCTATAGTTTTTCTCCCCCTTAAAATGAAAACTCTATTTTTGGATTTTTCATTTTAACGAAAACATAAAGACACTATTTTTGGTATGTTTTAATTTTCTCTGCCTAAACGACAAACGAAGTGCATTAAAGAAAGGAGATTAACCTTTCGACATGGATACCTTTCAGTTTTAGCTTTCAGAAAAATTTCAGTTTTGAAATTTGAAATTAATTGGAATTTAAATTAGATCAGCAGAATACTCCTCCATCAGAAACTTTTCAATCGCCGATAGGTTTTCTAGAAGTACCTGCACACTAATCAAACACATTAGTTTATAAATGACAAGAAGCGAATTGCTTCTGGTCGACCAGTGTCCTGATTTCCATTTGAAACCACTTTAGGTTTCCACATATGTTGTGGTGGTAAATCAATATTTGATGAACCGCTCACAGTTGATTGTGACGAATAACCGACAGATGAATCATATTGAAATTTAGTAAAAACCGTCCTTGACGTTTGAAAAATGTCGGTTGAAATTCATCAAATACTCTGCCATATTCATAAATAAATTTTTATTTGGCAGATTTACCAACAAAAGGAACCTTGCCTTTTCTTGGATTAGTAGCAGCAGTGACAGGACAATCTTGTGCCATATGCCCTTTTTGCCGACAATTGTAACACAGGCGATTGTTTACATTTCTTCTCTTTTGTCGCTGCAAAGCTTCACAAAAATGAGCATCTCCAAAATAATCATAAAAAGTATCATATACCTGAAACTGATGATCATGAACCTATTTTGATATCGGGCTCTTCGGAGTAGAATTAGATCCTCCAGAAAAAAAATTATCAGATTGCTTCTTCTTGAGCTTTGGATCACCATTCTTCACAAAAACTTCTGATATTTTCTGAGCGTCCACGCAATGAAGCGGGAATTCTTTGTCAGAAAATATTTGTTCCGAACATTTGAGTTTGTAAAACCTCTCAGGTTGAACTTTTTTAACTTTAAAGACATCTTTTTGAACTTGTTTCAAATTAATCTTTTTCAGTTTGTATTGATTTTAAACCTTAGAATCATCAACTTTAGCAAGTTTTTGCTTGAAACCCAAACCAACATGTTTTCCCAGAATCTTTTCTTCCGAAGTAGATGATTGATGCCCGTTCTTCGCAAGACGAGAAAACTCAGCTTTGACTTTGTTAACATCTTTTTTAGCATAGAAGATTGTTTCATCAATGTCAGTATTGGAATGAATCTTCTTAGTTGAACTAGATGATTTTTCTTCTTCAGTGTACAAAGACCTAGACACAAACTTTGAAACCTTAGGAATTTCTTATTTTTGTTCAGCTTTTTTTTCCATTGTTTTGATTCTTCGTGTTCTTCTTTTCTTCAGATTTAGAGTCAGAAAACTTTGAGTAATCATATTCTTCAACTGTTTCTTTGATAATGTTGGCAGCTTATTTGATATTCGCAGGAGGTGAAACTGTCTTATTAAATATTTTATCTAAATTTTCAGCATTTGCTAAAAAAACTTATGAAAGATTGTGAATTGGTGACATTGTTTAAAACACGGTTTGCATCA
This sequence comes from Deinandra increscens subsp. villosa, assembly GCA_039602395.1. Taxonomy (NCBI): domain Eukaryota; kingdom Viridiplantae; phylum Streptophyta; class Magnoliopsida; order Asterales; family Asteraceae; genus Deinandra; species Deinandra increscens. The sequence goes on along the minus strand of JBCNJP010014651.1, from coordinate 3,853 downwards.
ATTACTTGGATCTTCAAATCGAAAATCTTTTGTTGAACTTCAGCCAATTCCTTTTTTGTTGCAATCAGCCTCTTAGCAACCTTGTGTGTTTCATATTTTTGTAATCTCAAATTATCAAGTTCAGTAAATGACTATTGCATCAACTTGATCGTCAGCTATGTTCTGAATATCAAGATTCACATTTTGCAATATATTCACCCTTGCTAACTCCCTCTTTTCATCTAACAACTTTTCCATATCAATATGATATTGAACAACTTGAGTAGCTTGTTCATCAAAAGTCTTGTTGAGCAAATCAAGCTTAACCTTTGATTTTTCAAACAAATTATTGAAATCATTGGCAACATCCTCAGCTTCTGCCTTCCATTTTTCAACTTCTTTGACTTGTTGGAACCCGTTTTGGTTGTTGGCAAAACAAACCGTTCACCGTTAAGTATTGCTGGTGAAGACCTCTTGATGCCTTAACAAGAATTGATACTTTGCTTTTGTAATAGATTTTGGGTTTGTACTTAGTAAAATTATGTTTCTGTATTAGCGGACTTGTATTTCTTCCTAGTGAACTTCTGATCTTGTACTTAACGGACTTGTTTTACTTTTAGCGTACTTGTTGATTTTTCAATATACATGTCTTAGCGAACTTAATTTATTCCTAGCGGACTTGTTTACTTAGCAGATTTGTTCATGATCTTAGCGAACTTGTTTTGTTCTTAGCGAACTTGTTAGCGAACTTAATATTGCTTAGCGAACTTCTTAGCAGACTTGTTTGTTCTTAGCAGACTTGTTAGCGAACTTGTTATTTCTTAGCGAACTTATTAGCAGACTTGTTTGTGTTTAGCGAACTTGTTAGCGAACTTGTTATTGCTTAGCGAACTTGTTAGCAGACTTGTTTGTGTTTAGCGAACTTGTTAACGAACTTGTTAACGAACTTGTTATTGTTTAGCGGACTTGTTAGCGAACTTGCTAATTCCTAGCGAACTTGTTTAATGCTTAGCGAACTTGTCTGTCTGATGGAATATTCATTGCTGAAATCTATGTAATGATTGTTGTGTCAAACTTTCCTTTTGTTCTATGCTCTCTCTAGTAGTATAAATACAGTTGAGAAAACCCTATTTGGAATACGCCACTCCTGGATTATTCTACAAAGAGAGCATTTTTGTGTGTGTGTGTTCTTGGTGTAGTGTGTGTTCTTGAGCTTTAGAAATCATCAATGGGTGAGCATTGATGCAGATTCAACCGGAATCGACCATCATACATAATTTCCGCACTTGTGTGATAAATCATATTAGAAAATTGTGCTCAAATCTGGTCCTGACAATTGGTATCAGAGCCATGTTCTTCTTTTTTGAGGTTTTTCTCAATAAATGAAGAAAATCTCATATGAGTTGTCGATTTCAGTTGGTTTTGCTAGTTGTTTGAGTTGATTCTTGGTAGAAATCACTCAATGAACACAATGTGTTGATACCTCGTGTTATACCCTGAATTTTCGGCTGATAATCCAGGGTACAGGTGTAGACCAGGGGCAGGTATGACCCAGGAATCGTATGACCCGGAAGTATACAGGTAAAGTTCAAATCACCCTGAATGCGTCAGGAATAAGGTAATGTCCCAGGATGTCACTGTAATCCAGGGAAGTCCGTCTTTGCTTTATTAATTTTGGTTATACGTTATTATGACCCAGGATGAATCTAATCCAGGGTCACCCTTATTTTACGAATGACCCAGCATGTGGAAATGACCCTGCATGCTAGGACATTGTTACTAACGCGTTTTGTGCCTATATCTGATCAAGGACAGGTTGACGGAGTCCACCAACGGTCGAATAGAAGAAGCTGGAGACTTATTTCGCACGTGGTCAAAGGCTGTTAGCTGGAAACTCGGTCAACTAACTGAAAAAGACGTTGGAGAAGAGATCCCTGGAATATCGGAGAAGTTGTTGAAGATCTAGGAGTATAAATAAGACACTTAGTCGTTTATTTTCAGCTCATTCGAGCTTTTCTCATTGTATTCTCATACTTTATTCTCTGCATACTCACTGTACTGAAACGTTTACGTGATCAATAAATTGGTAGCGTGTGTTATCGCTACCCGGGGTTTTTATGCCGGCGCCGCCTTAGAGACATCTAAGGGCTAAGGGCTTTTCCCTAGTAAAATTCTCGGTGTTCCTACTTGCATTCAAGGCTTCATTTGTGTTATTAGCTTTCTTAATCGATTTCGCAACTAAACTTACATTTTTACCCAGGATTTTGTTTTTTGTCCCTGGAATCCAGTTGTTGTCCCAGGATTTTTACAAACAGTTTTCGTATCTTAATCCTAGGCACCAAACCTCACAATCTTATTTGGTTCAAGTTTTACTAAATTTGCTTAAGTAATTTTTAGCCAAAACAATTTGGCGCCCACCGTGGGGCAATTGGTGTCAATTTTTTGTCAAACTCTTTTTAGGTTCATCCTAAACTTAATTTTTACCAAAATCTACCAAAAGATGTCAACACAAATGAACACCTCGAATGCTTCGGTTCCTGCTCTCAGCACTTCAACAAGTGGAGCCATTCCACCGAGGGTCAATACCTCAACTGCAACCACACGCAACGATGGGTCAACAATCAACTCCGAACGGATTGAAACGGATAACGTCCATGAAGACCCTGTTCTGATATCCAATGATGATATCCTCTCCTCACTCACTAGAATGGAACGCTACATGGAACGCCAACAAAAGCTGAATCAGGAATTCCTGGCCCAACTAACGAGCGTGAGATCGGAGATACCTAGGGCTGCACCAGCTCAACCTTCTCCACTTGACCCCAGGATTCTGAATTTCAACACCCCTGGGAGTAATTCCAGGGTACATGAAGATGTCACCCCATTGAACGGGAGATCAACGTTCTTCCCTACTCAAATGGCCCATGCTGATCTACCTAGGACGTCTACCATCAGAGACACAGTCGCTAATCCTGGGACAAACATACCCCAGGATGTCGGTAACACTCCCCAAACTTTCGCTCATTACACTAATACTAATAATGCAGTGCAGGATCCAGGGATCAGCCCATCAGTGGAACGAGAAATCCAAAAACTCAAGAGGATGATTTCAACTGTCCCAGGAGTTGTACAGCCTATCCCTGAAGTTGGACCAGCAAGTCATAGAGTGTCCAGGTTTGCTCCACCAATTTGCGACGTGGAGATACCCAAAAGGTTTCAAACTCCCAGCATGAAACCTTACGATGGCACCACAGACCCTGAAGAACATGTGGCACAGTATCGTGAAAGAATGGAAGTTATCTACGTGCCCCCTGAAATTAAGGAGGCATGCCTATGCAAAGGATTCGGATCTACTTTGACAGGAGCAGCCTTGAAATGGCTCCTGAACGTTCCTCCTTACTCTATTACTTCATTTTCACATTTAATTAACTTATTTAACAATCAGTTCTCTTGCAGCCGCAGCTTTGAAAAACTAACAAGTGATTTGTATAGGGTGACCCAGAATGCAGGTGAAACCCTAAGGAATTTCGTTAGCAGGTTTAGCAGAGAAGCCTTGGAGATACCAAACATGGACATGGCAACTGCAGTTCAGGCCTTCAAGATGGGACTTAACAAAGACTCACCATTCTATCAAGATATGCTCATGAACCCGTGTCACAATATGGACGAAGTCCATCACAGGGCCATACGCTTCATCAGGCTGGAGGAGGACAAGCAAATCCTGGGAAAGGGTGAATCCTCCCCGGGATTCAACAGCTCCAACAGGAAATCAGAATCCTCACATCCTAGGTCGCAGCGATCTAAACCATACTCAAGGCCCGATGAATGTCGAGTGAATAGTGTGGACCAGGATGAAGAGGAAGAAGAATATCCT
>JBCNJP010014650.1:0-10695 GCA_039602395.1 Deinandra increscens subsp. villosa | reverse complement strand
ACATCAAATAAACTATCTCGCACTTGGCCATATAATAACCAGTGCTTAGGGTATACTTATATAGTTAATACCAAATTGCAGTAGCTAATTGCAATTGGGTATTTTCCATACTCATATATCCTAAGTCCCTGTCCATTATATTCCTAATGCACGTTCTACCCATGGGCATAACTATCAATACTGGCATTTGTCTCATCTTACTTGGCTTTCCCAGAGTCCTAGTTTAAGTCTAGACACTGCAATAGTATCTAAATCTCTTAAACCAAGGCTCTGATACCAACTTGTGACGCCCACTCCCAGACTTGGCCCTAGGAGCGGTCACGCATCGGATTTACTCATGAACACAAGGTACAACAGAGATAACTAAAGCAGCGGAAATAAAAACTTTTATTCATATGCCAAGTATTACATAGTAAGAGAGACAAATACAAAAGAGAAATAAACATCTCCACGCCAGTTTTCAGAAATGTCTTCTCTTGATAGCTTGACATTGTCTTGATAGTATATGCCACCTAGTTTCTGCTCACATCTCAGTCTTCCCTTTTCGATCCGAAGGTCCAGCCTCATCTGACATACATAACTTAACAAGTCAGCTTACGCTGGTGAGTTCTACGTTTTGGGAAAACTTTACCTTTCGAAGGCACTTAGGTTTGTTAAACACATTTCTGCAATTTAGACAATCAAACACAAAGCATATAGCACATATATTCACATATTCTAACCTTGTGAATAAACTAACCTTCTGTTGCTTTGTCATCCTTGTCTCATATTAAATTTTATCTTAGGGAAATAGTGTTTCTACTTGCTTTACGAACACATCGTGTAGCAATGATCCCTTTAGTTTTGACACTATATAGCTTTGACGCTATCTGGCTTTGACGCCACTTTAGCTTTGACGCTTTCTGGCTTTGACGCCGCTTGGTTTTGACACCATTGGGACAACACTATTTAACTTCTTGTTTCAGAAGTCCCTTACTTACCAATCTTTCTTTGATTACCATTCTTATTCTATTCTACTAGAAACATCGAAATGGCAATCTATATTTCCTCTACTCATCATCGTACAATCAATACATATAACAAGCAATTATAACAATTGAGAATATTTTCACACCACGTTATGTATATCAGCCCAAAACGGTTTAAAGCAATTAAACAATTTAAAAGAGGGCTCATAGAACTCACCTTAGCTTTGCAAAGCTATTATTCTGGGGTTAAGTTCTTGTGAATCAGTTTCTTAATGCCTTTAATGTAATGTCCCTATCAAGACATCCTAAATGTTACAAATCACATTTAAGAATTACCTCATTATCCAAAACCCAACTTTTTATTGGTTAATACCCTTAATAGTCAAAATGACCATTTTGCCCCTTTTACATATTTTGTTATATCTTTATCAATTCTTTGCTCCTTAACGTTTACCGCTCGTGTTTCCTCATGACCGATCATTTGGCGGAATTTCTATGAGGAATAGTCACGGGGTTTGGAATTTGGTGACGATCGTTACCGGCCGTGTAGGCGTCATTGACGACCATGAGGCGGAATTACTACAATCGTTGCACCGAGTAATTTAATTATAAATTACCAAAATTTGAACTCATATATATTTAATATATATGTAAACATGTTACCATACCAAATTTCAAGTCCCCATACCTTCCGGATTATTTTATATTAAATATCCATATTCCGAAACCCTAATTTCCCATTTTTCTCGTTTCCATAGCAAAACTCATTTTTATACAGAACCATCATAGGGTATCATTCATTATGACATTTTATAATATCCCTTAAAGCGGCAAAGCTTAATTCAAAACCGTTTACTCGATTTGGGCAAAACAATGTCGTGAAAACCCTAATCTTGACCCGTTTCCAATACTCATACCAAACCTTCACCAATTCTGAAATAAACTTAGGGCTTTCTTAAAACACATCAAATTAGGATTACCTACCAAAATTCAGAGCTTAATTCCCATCCGATCATCAAATTTTACCCAAACAAGCTCAAGAACCCTAATTTGAGCATAGTTTTAAAAGTCATACTTAGAAATTGATTTAGCCAAAACTGAAAGAGGTTATTTTAGACCTTACCTAATAATGCTTGACTGCAGAAATTCGGATCTTAACTCTTCACCGTTTGAGAGAATTTGACCCGCGAAGTTTCTGGTTCGAACTAGGGTTTTTCGGTTTGGATTTCGGAAATTAGCAAGGATATTCGGCCGATTGGAGGGTGTATTTATACCCACTGAGTGCGCCTAAGGTCCCTACACGTGTCTAGGGTGACTCATGCTCGAAATCAACACGTATACAGGGTCAATTTCGTCAAAACGTGCTGCCCAAGCCGAAAATCGTCGTTTTCTGTCCCAAATTGGGCGGAGGTACGCGAGGGTTTCCCCTCTCCCTTCGCGTACCGCGAGGCACTATCAGGAGTTGGCAGTTTTGGTCCCTGAGGTTCTATAATGTGTAAAACTAGCCCAGAACTTCCCCAATTGCTATTTTTAACCCCCGAACTATTATAAAACATACTTAATGAAGTTTCTAAGGCTTGGGACACCCTCGATGATATACATATACATACGTATATATTTTTATATATATATATATATATCTTTTGATATTTTACGTTCTAGCCCCTCAAACTTTCCAGTACTTATCATTTCATGTTAAGGGTCACATTAGGATATACTTTTACTATATCCTAAGCCTTAAATGCTCATAATAGTTATAGATACGTATAATATCTGTATACGTTGATAACTTTACATAATTTACACTTTTGGCCCTTCTACTTTTCCATTAACTATTAACACATGTATGTAACTTTCAAATCACACATATATCATCATGTTATTTGTATAAACATATATTTATCTCATATTTTACTTTCTTTACCGTTTAACTCATCCGTTTATACAAATTTCATCATTTTGGCCACTAAACACGTATTTCTAGCACATGCAATTTATCTAATGCATAGTTTTCCATTTTTATCAATCAAACTTACGTATTGATAATATAGACACGTATTTACTTAAATATATCATGTACCTGTGAAATTGGGGTGTTACATAGTGGTGCTACTTTCTATGTAGGACAAGCGTTTGGGAATGCCAAAGAAGTGAAAGATCTAATAATCAAACATGGTATTGAGACTAGGAGGAACATTGTGTTCTTAAAGAATGACAGAGAAAGAGTAAGGGCAGCTTGCAAAGGGAAACTTCTTGAATTTGTTGGTGGGCCTGAAAAAAAGGGTCAGGAAGATGGGGCTGGGCCTAGTACTGCTGTTGGTGGGCCTGAAAAAAGGGTCAGGAAGATGGGGTTGGGCCTGAAGAAAATGAAGATAAATGCCCTTGGGTCCTTTATGTGCCAAAAGTAACAGAAGAAGGGGATAAACCTGGATTGTTCGAATATATTGCTCAGAGCACAAGTGCAACAAGACAAGGAAGGTCAGGTCTTTCAATTCAAAGTTTTTAGTGAACCAACGGGTGTAAATACTCAACCGGTGTAAATACTCTCCGAGTTTTCCGGGAAATTCATTGGCCGTTAAAAAAATATATTAATATTTGCCATTTGATTGGATCGTATATATTTAGAAGTTCATTTGTTTGTTTGTTCATCATTTGCTTTGTTATACTAGCATGAAACCCGTGTGTTACAAGCTTAATAATTAAATATTGAATTCATAATTCACGTTAAAGATTCACATAAAAAATATTTCAATAGTTTTTTATTGTAAAAATTATAATCCACTACGAGGAGTATAAAAAGATCGGTCACAAGTTTTTTAAACTCTTTAGTTGATTGCAATTTCATGCCAGAGGAAACAATATTATCTAATTGTTTTTAAACTATTATGAACAAAATGTTAAAACATATGTTTTTGGTACAAACAATATGTAACATTCTATAAAAGATTGTCACAATAAAATAAATCTAAGAGTTCATATGTTTGTTAAAAAGGATTAAAATTGGTCAACTGTATGAAAAAAATTAAACTATTGGACTGGTTATAGACAATTTAACAAAGGAGATGGAAGGAAATAAATCAAACAATGAATATATTTGACAAGCAATAGTGCACAAATTGATAGAAAGAAACATAACAAAAGAAAACTAATAAATTTAAAACATTTCAAGAAAATAGAAACCTTACTCCAACTAACATTAATATTAAACTTTCATGCTATATTATCTCTTTTATATAAAATAGTTATTTTATAGTATCTTCATGTCATATCTAAATTCAAAAAATGATTAAGTTACTATAGTTAATGTGGAATGCATTTTCACATTTGACTGATAGTAAAGTTTTTCTTACTGAGCAATGAGTTGCATAGTGAGTTTTTAGAGTCAAACATATTATCTTTAATAGTTAATATTCAAGTAATTACAAATGTTGAAGAATTAATAACTATAAAATTATATTTAAACATAAGATATAATTGAAATCTTATTATAATTTATTAAGTTTTAATAATTTGAAGAAATAAGAGAAATTTTATTTTTCATAGTTTGAGTTATATAGTTTAATTATTTAAAATTCGTAGTAATTAATAAGAGAGAAAATTGATATTTAATAAGAGAATAATGCGGGAAAATTATGATAAAAATGAATGTGAAGATGATAAGTGTTAAAAACATGTAATGTTTTACTAGAGTAGGAAGATTTTTTTATTCGTTGTCAAACATGTATTTTAAGGATGATCATATATATACTTCTACAACTTTTTTTTGAATGACAATTTGGCTCAACGGTGTATCGAGACTGGTTACCCTGGACCTACTCACTGTCCCGAGTCCGAACCACATAACGAGGGAACCCGGGAGCGTCCCCTATTTGCACCATCGGGCAGGAACCGGACAAACCCATAAACCCTCCCTTATGACTCGGGATCAAGCACAAGGCCCAACCCTTCATTGCGTACCAATATCTCACAAAGTAGGGTGGGTGAGACTAAAACCCGAGTCTCTTTAACCACTATACCAACTTTGTTTGATTTTTTTTCAACCAAGACATCTAGTTTAGTTTTTGTGTTTTTTTTATTATTTTTGAATTTGTTTCGATTTGTTTGGAATCAACTAATAAATCACTATTTACTTATTTCTATATACTTTATTACCTAAGATTGTCTATGACGCTAACATATATCCTTCCTACAAACGCGCCTAGTCAGTATGTCACATCAACTTTTTGTACATTCTTCTAAATCCTTTCCACAAACAAATTTTAGCCACAACGCCGAACTTCCCACAAACACACCTTTATTTCCACATCATCATTTTCTTTTTCTATTTTTAATTTATACATTATTTAATTAACGGCTATTTTTTGAAGGAATAACGGGTATTTTTTTAAATAACGACTACTTTTTAATTATATTTAATTATTAATGCATATACTGCTCGTTCTAAAACAAAAACAAATACATTAATTAAACTTAAATCACAATTACATAATAGAAATACAAGAAAAGACAAGAGAATGCAACATAATACTTAATTAAAACACACACTAATCATCGCGTCCGGGTGGTGTGGTATGTTGTATGCCTTCCTAATATCGTCACACATTGCTTCATAGACGTGCGTATGGATCCATGTTCCTTGTATCCACCGTAAGAAGCCTCTTCTGTTCCATCATGAATCGTTGTTTCCAGATCCAAGAATTGTGACATTTTGACATCAAAACTCTCCATTAGATGCCTCCTCGTCCGGGTCGTTTCAGCTAGTTCATCAGCTAGCATGTTCCTACTATCAGATGTGAATGATGATGCACTTTTACACCTAGCCCTTGCTTCAGCTTTAGCCTTGCCCTTCCCGTAGGAGGAGGACGTAGACGAGCAGGAGGTTGTGGTTATTCTCCAAGTACATTAGCAGCATCATCATCATCATCTAATGTGATGTCAAATTCAGGAGTATCGCCGAAGTTGGTGGCAGAAGTGGTATATTTCCAATGTTGCTTGTCTTGGTTCTTTTGGCGAGGGGTTGAGCCATTAAAGCACTTGATAAGTTTGGATAATCTTTAACAATCTTCCAAATATGCTCGTATCCAAAAGCATTAGAGTTCTCGTTCCTAGGATCATGAACATATAACACTCTAGTTTCATCAAGATATTGGTCATCCGACCAACACTTTTGTAATGAGACCTTACTTGCACGCACAACTCGTTAAATCTAGTGACCTTTGCCTTCAACATGTGCCAATGGCTTCTTAGTTGGTGACCACTTCGGGGGACTTGAGGAGAACCACCCATATAGAAGTCATGAACACTTTTCCAAAATGTTATATTGTTTTGGTTGGTTGAAACAACCGAGTCTTCAGACACGAAGTACCATCCCCTCGCCAAAATCTCTTCGTCACTAATAGACCACTTGATACGGTTAGACTTCGGTGGCTCAACTTGGATTGGTGCTTCCACCGTCTTCTTCGCTTTAGACTTCTTCGTCTTCCTCTTTGATGAATGTTGTGGTTCATCAACGAATGCTTGACCTTGAGGATTAGCCATTTGAAGACTTGCTTGAAATTGTTGTTGTTGTTGTTGCCAAACTACGAACTGTTGGTATTGTTCAAAAGATTATGATTGAAATTGATATGGTGGTTGAAAATGAGTTGGTGATTGAAATTTCCCAAAATCGGGTGATTGTGAGAATTGACCAAAACCGCTAGGGTATTGTTGCTCGTCACCGAATTGCAAGAGTTGGGTAAAAGAAGATGGTGGTCTTGGATCCAAGAGAACAAGAAATATTGTAGTAGAGAAAGATTGAAGAGTGGTCTAGTGTGAATGGACGGTCGTTGATATATGTATAGCGTGGTAAAAGTTAAATAAAAAATTAAAAAAAAAAGAAAAGAAAGCTACTGTTAGAATTAAAAAAATAAATCAATTGAGGTATCTGTTGGGACGTGCGGCTTCACGGATGGGCGACAGTGGACGTGCTTCGCAACACCGCACGCCTGGCGTGCGGAGTCACGTCGGGTGGACGTGCGGGCTTCCGACAAATGTTGTGAACAGTCTAAGTGCCAATGAGTTTGTAGGTTAGTGATTAAGGTTTCTACTTTTATTAATATAAAAATTGATTTACTTTTAATAGGTTTAGATGTTATGCGACGGAGGTGCTTCGCAATGCCACACGCCTGGCTTGCAGAGCCACATCGGACGGATGTGCGTGCTTCTCACAAGCGTCGTGAAGAGTCTAAGTACCAATGAGTTTGTAGGTTAGTATTAAGATTCTACTTTTATTAATATAATAATCGATTTACTTTTAATAGGTTTATATGTTGTACGACTTGGCAAATAATCTATTACAAGGTGGAGATCACCTGCCGCGCGTTGCGGCGGCGCTAGTCTCCGCTTTTATAATCGGTTTTGTATAGTGGTTCTTCCGATCACTCTCGTGAAAAGCATTTGAGACTGTGCCTCATAATGAGTCCACTTAAGTTTTTTTGGGTTTGGACATTTCTAAACTGCTTAAGAGACAGAAAAAGTGAAGTGTAAAATTTATTTTCCCCAACTAATTCAATTTCAATTGTGTTCTCACATAATCACAATATATATTCAATACAATGAAATCATAAATCCAAAATTTGACAAAAAACTATCTCACCTCCATCCCAAGGAGTGGAATCTGGAAAGTATGTTCCCTAGCAAAAAGCAGTTCTGAATCCCTAGTCTTCATACCAAATAATTAACATGCAATACATGGACCACAAATCAATACCTTGTAATAACTCACACCTTCTAACGACAAAAACCATCAACAAATGACCGATTATACATCTATAGTCGAAGAACTGTCAAAAGAACTGAACCATTGGTAGCGTAACTCAAACACTCAAGATTGTTTGTGGTAGCTATAATTAGGGCCCCTGCAATTTTTTATTAAAAACACATGCTCCTAAACTGAAACTCCTTTTGAACTAATTTCTTGAACATGTAATGACTATCCATATTCCAGAAATTATCATCAAACAAATGTTGCTAAAACCATAAAAGAGTCAAGTACCATGGCAAGAAGAGAATAGGTACAGAGGTTCAGACAGATGTCAGGTTTTACACAAACCATACTAAACTCATCACAAAAAAGTAACGGCGAACGTTAAAGGGAGATGAAGTAGACGTCAATACCTTACACCTGCTTACACCCTCGAACATTGTGCGACCAAATTTATACATGCGCTAGGAGAAAGGGTTCAAATCCACGTGACCTAGAACCAACAGCCTCATAGTAGCTTCAAAATAGTATGCTTGCAACCGCACAACATTGCATGATAGATAAGATAAGACATGATATACATCCTCACTAATAAATACCACACATATACAAAAATATATATGTAAAGACAATACAAATTTTTATACGCTATAAATTAAAAAAAACACCTTGTTAGTGCTTAACGCAAAAAAGTAGGTCTTCAATTCAGACAACCTTCGAGCTATTACCAGGCATTAAGATTAGAACAGTTGGTTAGTAAGCAAAGTTGTAAACCGTTACAAATAACTCAAAACCCAGTTTTCATTTTCAAAAAGAAACACCACAGAAGTAAAAAAAATATATATATATTTAAACAACTTTTAATGGAATTATTTATAGATTTTCAAATAACCTCACCAGAACTGAAGAAAGAGAAGCATACTTGTCCATCCATACTTCTATGGATTTTAATTTGTTCCTGAGTTAAAACTGAAGAAAGAGAAGCATACTTGTCCATCCGTACTTCTAGGAAAATGCAGGCACACCATTGAGCCAAATAGCCAAAATATGTAGTTATATGTAGTTCTAATTAATTATAATTTATTATAGTGAGTTAAAACGATGTGACCTACCCAATACAAACTTGTTGGAAATTTGAATATGAGTGTGAATAAATATAGAAAAACCACACAGAAACATACAGTTTGAAGGCATCATTGACCAGATCATATACAGTTTGAAGGCATCATTGGCCAGAAGATATGATTCTACTTTGTCAGAAAGTGTAACGACATTATAGTTCTTACGATAGTATCATAAGTAATTTAGAATACATAAAGGAGGTGATGATAAATAAACCGTACTTATAATGAGTTAATATGATTTGTATAGGTTTTGGTAAAAGTAAAAGATAGGCCAAATACACTTGTATGGGTCAATATGAGATGAACATGCTTTAAGGGATAATGTTATATTTGTAACGGGTCAATACAACCCGTTTATGCTTTATGAGATAATAAAAAGTGATAACATAGACCTATGAAGACAATACATGAAGTGAAGATATACCTGCAAGCCAAATCCTTGCAGTACAAAAATAGCCAGCAAATCAACTAAAAAGAAAACAACCACAATTAGAACAACAATGTGATTCACAAAGATTTAACAATGAAAATTAAAATGCAAATACTTGGCTTAATAAAAGTAAACTAAGCTGAAAACATATCAAGTTTTAATCAGAATACATATTATAGGCTAATAAAATCATCTAGAAAATTACCCCTAAAACCACTCTCCATTCAAGTCAGCATCGATATATAGTATTAATAAACAGGTAAACGAAAACATACAATAAATCACTTAAAAAGGAACTAAGAGCTCCATTTAAACTGAAACTAAACGTAGCTTTCCAAAGGAGAAAGTTAACCCCTAAAACAAAAACAAAAACAAAAAACACCCACAAAGCCAATGAGTATCCACATTTCAATCAGTACATATCAAAATGTTAAAAAAAATAACATAAAAGTTACCTAAAAGCCCATTACACTATCGAAATTTACATGCTCTATCACGAATCGGATGGAGTGCCCAATTTCGAAATACATATGAGAGATGTACACAGAAAAGGAACGAAAACAGAGAACAACTTCTAAATAACAATTGGGGGTTTTTATACAAACCCTAAACAAACAGCGGCTCAAATTTGGCTCTTTTAGTGCAATTACATTTATAAAATTTCCATAGTATGAAATCAGACCTGATTCCTTGCAGCCTTGACCATCGTTTTCCATTCACGCACCCAAACAATCGACTAAGACAAAGGAGACGCAACTTAATCGAGAAGGGAAATCAATAGGCAGACTACGGCAACTGACGATGTCGTACGATGGAGCGGGTCAACGTCTCTCATCATCCTCTCGGCTCACCGGCTCAAGGAAACACCCCGAAGTTAACAATGGTGCCGGCTACATCATCTCCGGTGGCCATAGTGACGTCTGCTAGAAAGAGAGAGAGAGTAGATCTGTGGAAACAAACGGCGACCATCGATCGATCGAGAGATTGAGGGGTTTGAAAGGGGTATGGGACTGGAGAAAGGTATGGTAGAGATTGAGGGGTTTGCGTGTTCAAATGCATCAAATCCCTGTTTTTCTGCTCCTGATATCAAACCCTCAAAGTGAAAATGCCCTTAAAGTTCATGAAAATTACAAAACTGCCACAATCTACTGTTAAACTTGTGATAAATTGATGATAGATAATTTATATATATACTATACATTTAGTAACTTTTTATGTGATTATTGTTATTGTGGCTTTTCAAGCCAATAAAAATATTACAACTCAATTTGGTACCCAATACTTTGCTGCCATGTTCATTTGATGTCATCCTCATTCAGTCTTGGCTTTACCTCTCTCTCTTCCCCTCTTAACATATGACCGCATATATATATATATATATATATATATATATATATATATATATATATATATTATACAATTAGTAACCTT
>JBCNJP010014649.1:0-10696 GCA_039602395.1 Deinandra increscens subsp. villosa | reverse complement strand
CGTAATTTTGAGTCTCAACAATATTTGGTTTTCTTTCTTTATGTATTCTGGAATATTATGGATCTTAATTTTGAGTCAAGTGTTTCCTTTTTTTGATTGTGCGTACAGGTCTCCTCTCTTTAACCAAACCAGAGTCAATAAAAGTCAAAAATAAACAAACAAAATCAACTGCTACTTTAACAAACACAATTACATACATAATCCAAAAGGGTATGATTCCATTAATACATTAATCTATAAAATTACAACTGAAAAACTACTAACTTAAAAGGAAGAAGAAGCGGCTGAAGAAAAATCAGGTTCGTGGGGCCAAAAGATGAGACAAATTAATCCCTCTTTGCTTTCTCACAAGCACTTGCTTCTGATCAAAAGGGAGAAGAAGTGGCTGAAGAAATATCAGGGTCATGGGGCAAAAAGGGAGAGAAGCACCTGAAGAATACAAGTGCTGCAAACCTCAACATGTGCCCTTACTGTTGACTGTTATAAAATTATACAATAACTTAAATCTGCTCTCAGTAAAGCATTTGTATGAACCATTAGAGACTCCTCGTCTCCATTCTTTCCACAATAACTTAAAATCTTCTCCCAGGAGATACATAGTGCAATCTTTCCCTGCACAAGAGAAAAATTATCAAATCTGAGACGCACATTTCAATCGAACTTCAGTGGTGAAGATGATAACTTACTGTCTTCCACATACGGATGACGCCAATTCCATATTTTTTGCTGGCGATGATGGACGAAAAACAGAGAGATAGAGATTGGGAGAAAAGGCGCATGGTGGAGATGATGATGAAAACTAATAGAGAGATAAGTATATATCGATATTCGAGGGGTGTGGTAGATGGAGATTTGAACGATAAGTAATTGAAAAAGTAATTACAAGCGCCGTCGACTGTTGGTCTTCTTTTAGCCACTCAAAATTAATTATGAGTGACCATTTGTCATAATTTGTCACGCAAACAATGTTTAATATGAGTGGCCATATCACAATATAATCAAACATGATAAACATATATAACCATCATATATTCAATTCTAACTACTAATAACAAAATAAACATATAAAACATTGTTCTTAATTTGTCCATAAACATATACATCGATTAATCAATAATCCGGATCACTGCAATCTTCGGATATGTATCCTGAACTTGCATCGTCATCATCATCATTATCACGCCCTTCTTCATTCCGAAAACTGTTTGCAGGATCTTGAACCCAATCGGCCACCGTATCCTTCACCTTTTATTGAATTTCATTCCCGGATCATTCCCATCTTTGTTAATCAGGGGAATTTCACTCAATGTTTTGAGAAAGTCCATATCATGAGATCCCACAATTTCAATCGCAGAAAATTTTTTACACTCTTCTGTATTCATGTATTTCACTTCAATCTATGTATTTCACTTCAATCTGGTGAATAGAACTTAAATACTCCCAAGATTGGACAATTTCATCTTCTTTATCTTCTTCATCTTCTTCGGATACAAATTCATTGAATTTTGTATCAAGGACACAGAATAATTTTGTTGCCTCAACAGAATAGGCAAAACAATCAGGAATCTTCTGCGCATGGAGTTGCCTCAGGATGTTCTCATCGTTGTTTTTAATCACAGATTTGTGGGACTTGAAGGATCTACTTCTCATGTTATTGTAAATCAAAAAAATACGATTATTCTTCACATACCAGTAATTAAGGGAGCATTGATTATCGGCCATTTGATACCAGAATTGGTGTAAACGAATTGGTGTAGAGAATTTAAGATCAAGAAAGGGATGGCGGTAAAGGAAAATATTAATGATGATGATATATAGGGTAGCAGATTTTAACCCGCTCGAATTGGTGTAACTGAAAAAAGCGCGTTGTTTTAGAGGAAAACAAATCGTCTCTTTTTCGCCACGCGTTTAGTATTTTACCGTGATCATAAAATAGATTTTTGTCACTCACAACCTACCATTTAGTCACGGTTAATATATGCGGCCATAGGTAATAGATTTTTGTCACTCACAACCTACTATTTAGTCACACAACCTAATAACAGTGGCCATATGTACTAGCTTTTAGCCACATAACTAAGTAAAAATTATGGCCATTGCTCACATTTAGCCACGCATAATATATAATTAATAATTTTGTTTTTTTTAATTTACTAAGTAATAAAATCTACGCTTCCATCACACAACATTATTTAAGCGTGGCCATACATTCCTTTTCGGTCACACGAATAAAAAATCATATAAATTCCGTGGCCGTTTGGTGCATTTCGCCACTCTTTTTTAAGTGTGACAAATAAGTGCCACATGTTTTTGTAAAACAGTGGCTAAAGCCAGTGCACCTGATTGTTGTTGTCACATAAACAAAAAAATACGTGGCTAAAAGGGTCCAAAGGCTATATATATGGCCACGGGTACAAAATATGTGTGGCTAAAACTAGTGTTTCTTACCTTTGGTCACGTATTTTTTCAAAATAGTGGCTATGTGTTAAAAAAACCGTGGCTAAAGCCACTTTTTGACGTAGAGGAATGCCTATATCTTGACGTGGCAATGGGTTTGCAGCCATGTTAGGTCTCTTTCTTTGTTCCCCATCACAGATGAGCTACATTGATATGTTTTATGAAGTTCATACTTTGTCTCTTCTTTCATACTTATTAACTTTTGGAGGATTTAATGTTGTAAGAATGATTTTTTTTTTCATAATCTTGAATCTGAAAACAGGTATCTTAAGATCAAAGAATTAAGAAGGAACGAGAGAATTTTACTAGAAATTGATAATGAATGAGAGATATCCGACTAACAGCACCTAACAACTATTTAAACTCAATTAACAACTAATTCTAACTAATCAATAAAACATTTCATTGCTACCCCTACACTTTATGCAGAATTACATTTTCTACCCACAATTTTCTAACATACTCCCCCTGATTCAGATACAGTGTAACTCTCGAATTCCCTCTTGACAACTCAATATAACAACAATTCAACATCATCATGCACCAGTGATCCCACATGACTTATATACATTAATGTGCCAAATCATCATTATTTATGAGTTAAAGCATAAGAAATGCTTAACTCCAAGTAACCCTTTCAATTCTGCAAACTTTGTCCTTGCTAATGCTTTTGTCATAATATCAGCCCTTTGAAGATCACTACACAAAAAATCAACTAAAATTTGACCATTCTCCACACATTCTCTTATAAAATGAAATCTTAAGTGAATATGTTTTGACCTTCCATGAAAAACTAGATTTTTTATTAAAGCAAGTGCTGATTTATTATCCACATACAACATAACTTTTTCTTGTCCTTTTCCAGCTATCTCACCAAGCAATCTACTCAACCATAGGGCTTGGCAGGTTGTTGCATTTGCAGCCATATACTCTGCCTCACAACTTGATAAGGCCACTGTCTTTTGCTTCTGAGAATACCATGACACCTTTGACCCCTTATAATAAAATACATTCCTAGAAGTACTCTTACCATCTTCACTTCCCATTTATGACTATTGTCACTATAACCCACTAAACCTCCTCCTTCTGTTTTCTTATAAAGCAGCCCTTGATCTAGTGTTCCTTTACCAACCTTATTAGATGCTTTACAACTTTTAAATGAGCCTCTTTAGGCTGCTGCATAAACCTGCTCACTATTCCCACAACATAACACAAATTTGGCCTAGTATGTGTCAAATATCTAAGTGGCTCGATTAGCCTTCTATAGCTTGTTGCTTCCACATCCACACCACCCTCTTCTTTAAGCAACTTAAGCTTGGCTCCATAGGTATTTTAGTCTCATTATTGCATTCTTCCATTCCAGCAAGCTTCACCAATTTATTTGCATAAGATGATTGTTTGAGTAGAATACCATCTTTTCTTTGTGTTACTTCTATACCAAGGTAATAGCATAACTCTCCTAAATCTGTCATTTCAAATTTAGTATCCATATGAAGTTTAAACTTATCAACTTCCTTCTGATTATAACCTCATCATCCACATAAACTGCTACTATTAAGCTTGATTCTTGCTGAATCTTTGTATACACAGCTTATTCATACTGACATCTCTTTAATCCAAGCTCCTTTAAAACATGATCCAGTCTAATATTCCAGGCTGTTGGAGCTTGTTTAAGTCCATATAAAGCCTTTATCAACTTATACACTTTATGCTCAGCCCCTTATGAACATAACCTTCTGTTTGTCTTACATACACAGTTTCTTGCAACTCACCATGTAAGAATGCTGCTTCTACATCTAAATGATATACCTTCCAATTCATCTTAGTTGCATATGCCAATATCATTCTAATGGTTTCTATTCTAGCAGCAGGTGAAAATGCCTCATCATAATCTATCCCATTTTGTTGTACATAACCCTTATCAACTAATCTTGCTTTGTATTTAGTGATCTTCCCCTGTGCATCTTTTTTTATTTTGAACAACCATTTCAAACCTATAGGATGACACCTTGCCGGAGGGTCCACCAATACCCAAGTTTTGTTTCTATTAATTGCATTAATCTCATCTTGCATAGCCAACCTCCAGTCTTTATGACTTTATGCCTCTCTATAAGACCCAGGTTCCTCTTCTAGTACCAATAACAGTTCCGCTTGCTCCTCTTCTTGTTGTCTTTGGTTTTGGTTTCCCAGCCTTACACTGAAATCCAAAACATAATCATGCAGTTTCATTGGTAAGGTTGTAATTCTACCTGACCTTCTTGAGGTTGTTGCATACTAGTTGAAGCACCTTGAATTGAACTTGACCCACACCCTGATCCTATCTGATCAGCTTCTGTATGCTCTGGCCCATCATTATGTTCATCCTCATTTTCTGACCATTCCTCATCAACCTTAATGCCTG
Source organism: Deinandra increscens subsp. villosa (assembly GCA_039602395.1). Classification (NCBI taxonomy): domain Eukaryota; kingdom Viridiplantae; phylum Streptophyta; class Magnoliopsida; order Asterales; family Asteraceae; genus Deinandra; species Deinandra increscens. The sequence goes on along the minus strand of JBCNJP010014649.1, from coordinate 5,838 downwards.
TACGTATATCATCATTACAATCATAATTTTCATTAAGACTTTTATCTTTTATCTTGTCTAACCATTTCCACTTATGCTTTCCTAAAATCTGACATCTCTGCTAACTACCACTTTCTCATGCTCTACATTATACATTCTTTGTGCCTTGTTCCTTCCTCCCCCCCAAGATAAACCATTGCGTTACTCCTACTATCAAGTTTCTTCAAACCTGGCTGAGTGACTTTCACATGTCCAACACAGCCAAACACCATAAGATGCTTCAAATTTGGTTCCATACTCTTCATCATTGTATATGGTGTAGATTCCTTAAAAGCTTTAGTTGGCATTATGTTGAGAACATACACAGAGTGCTTCACGCTTCTGCCCACAAAAATTCAGGAACCTTCATGGCTTTTAGAATATTTCTAGTCATATTCATAACTGATCTATTTCTCCTTTCTACACAGCCATTTTGCTGAGGTGAATATGGGGAAATCAACAATTTGTATATACCAGTTTCTTTACAATACTTATCAGACAACTGAGAAGTAAATTCTCCTCCCCTATCTGATCTAAGTGCCTTTATCTTATATCCCAACTTACTTTCAACTTCTGCTCTAAAATTTTTGGACACATCAAAAGCTTGGTCTTTACTTTTCAACAGATATACCCACATTTATCTTGAGTAATCATCAACTATTAGCATAAAGTATTTATTACCTGCCTTAGTTTCTAGAGATATGGGTCCACATAGATCAACCGAAACTAACTCTAATGGGAAGCTAGCTCTATAAGTAGATTCTTTTGGGAAGCTTTTCCTGGCATGTTTTCCAACCAAACAGGCTTCACACAACTGAGAAGGATGCTTTATTATTGGTATAACCTCCACTATAACTTTCTTGGTCATTTCCTCCACTGATTGGAAATTGGAATGGCCCAACCTGCTATGCCATAATCAAGATTCATCTTGCACATTTGCAATAAAGCGCATAGGAGACCCTACCTTCAGACTAATCTTGTACAACCTGTTAGCAGCTCTTTGAACCTTCATTAACAAAGTCCCATTTCTTTCATATAACCAAAGAAAGTTATCCTTCATCCTTACTTCACATACACTTTCTGTGGCATGTCCAAGACTTAGTATACTACTTTTCAAATGTGGAATATAATACACATTAGTTAGTAGTCTTTGATCATGTATTTTACCCTCCAAGATGATTGACCCTCTACCACCAATGTTAATACTAGAGCCATCACCAAATCTAACATTTCCTACCACATTTTTATCCAATGAGGCAAAATGTGAGAGTTTACCTGTCATGTGATTAGAAGCACCATTATCTAGATACCACACTTCTTCATCTTCATTACTTGTAGTAAATCTTGATGGTATCACCTTGGTTTCATTAAGAAAAACCATCTCCTTCTGATCTTCCTTTTCTGAAATCAGCAACAGTGCTGGTTCATCATCAACAATTTGAGTTAAATTTATCTCTTGATCATAGGCTTTGACCTTGGTGCACTCACTTGCATAATGACCAAATTGATCACAATTGAAACACTTTATCTTGGACTTATCATTCTCAGGCTTTTGTGAAGATTTCCGGTTTCTGTTACCTTTATATCCATCCTTAAATTTCAGTGAGCTCTTCTGTCTATCCTCATTCTTAAAGAACTTCTGATTCTTGTCACTCTTGCCTTTTGATTTAGCATCTTTGTATTTGGATTTCCATTCTGCATAAGTCAGCAACAACTAATCTTCTTTAGTTGTTGATGTCTTATTCTTCATCCATGTTCTCTCCTCAAAGGCCTTCAATCTCCCAATTGCCTCTTGAAACAAGGTTGCATCAAAATCTATGAACTGCTCAATCGATGCCACTATATGTATGAACCTTTCAGGAATTGAATTAAGAAGTTTTCTTTCCAATGTGGCCTTTGTATAGGTTCACCCAATTCAGATGACTTAGATGCATTTGCACTCAATTCACCTGCATAGTCATCAATACACTCTGACTCTTTCATCTTGGGAGTCTCAAATTCGTTCTTGAGAGTCTCAAATTCGTTCTTGAGAGTCTCAAATTCGTTCTTGAGAGTCTGCAATCGAGCCTTCATGACCCTATCGAATCCAACGAATCTTGTCTTGATTGAATTCCATATATCTTTCGCCTATTGCATATTTGCAACCTGAAGTATCAAATCTTCGGGTAATGACTGAAATATGTATGCAATTGCAGCACTGGTTTTCTTCGGATCAATCACTGCACCTTCAGCAAGTTGAACTATCTCCCATAGACCATGGACATCGAATATTGCCTTCATCTTCACAGCCCAAATTGTATAATTCGTCTATGTCAGCATCGGAACTTGCAATGGAATCGTGGTAAAATTATCTCTTGGTCTGGTATTACCTCCTTCCGCCATTAGTCTACAATTTCAGGGGGAAACAAACTACTGGTACACAAACGCCCAATTCAATCACAGCGTGATGATTGCGATCCTTCGAATCGCCGTCGGTCCCTCGATTAGTGATCGAATCGATGAGAGAGCACCTTCAATTGATGCTCTGATACCAAATGAAAACAGGTACCAAGAATAAGATCAAATAATTAAGTGGGAATGAGAGAAGTTTACTAGAAATTGATAATGAATGAGAGATATCCGACTAACAGCAGCTAACAACTATTTAAACTCGATTAACAACTAATTTTAACTAATCAACAAAACATTACCCTTTATGCAGAATTACATTTTCTACCCACAATTTTCTAACAGAATCTGATCAATTTTATGAACTTTGTTTTTTTTTTTTGTGATTTGAATTTTTGTACCGAAAATCAAACTTCTTTTCTCGTTATAGATTTGAAAGTGGGCTTTAAGATATAAATTAGTAGTAAAATTCTTTGTATTTTTAGTTTAAAATGGAGATTCACAGCTCCTAATAGTTTTTCTTCAAAATGATTTAATATTTTTCTCATTAAATCATTAAAGATTACAAATTCAAACTCTAGATCTAAATATTACCACTTATAAAGTTGAAAGGAAAGCCAAAGTGATTTGTTGATGGATAATGAATCAAACAGAAGGACAATTTGTGGTTAAAATGAGTCTTTGGCAACTATCACGGTACATAGCTAGCTCTGCGAGGAGTTTTGATGCAGATACAGGAGAACCCAACCCGAGCCCGTCCGAATATTCCAGACCCATCTCCATTGGGTTGAAGGATATCTATCAATATTTATTTTAAATAGTTTTGTCTAATTATTTAGTATTTTATTTAATTATTTAGTTTCCTAGTTGGTTTGTGTTTCCTTTTATTTCTTTGCCTATTTAAAGAACTCTTTGTAATCTTTTTAGTTGGTTGATTTTGATTGAAATAAAGAACTTTTCTTTGGAGGTTTATCGAAGGGGTTTTCTAGAAGCCGGTTTTGGCGTCTAGTGTTTCTAGCACCGGGTTTTGGAGCTAGGTTTTCATTCTTTGACATAGATCAAGGGTTTTCTATCCACCACGCTATCAAGTGGTATCAGAGCCATGGATCAGAGGAACCACCATGATCATCGACGTAGATTCGCCGCCGGAGGCAACGACGACTATCACCGTGACCCCCGAGATGTAGAAGAAATCAAAATATTGCAAAAAAAGAGTTCGTGAACTCGAGTTGTGTCCGATCTATGAAGAACCTCGATACGATGACGACGGGATTATACCCGACTTGGATGAATGTTTTTCTATCCAAAAGTTTCTTGGTTGGATTACCAGTCAAGGTACCGAACAAGTAGAAAAAGAGAAACATGATGACGTTCGGAGTTTCAATGTTTGGGGGAGCGTTAATTTCAAGTGTTCAAAATCGGGTTTAAACCCACACGATAATGAGATTAACACACTTGCGTTATCTAATGATGATTCCATTTACACCGGCTCTACAGGAAAGAATATCAAGGTATGGAGATTTAATAAAAAAATAGAAGATATCGTTTCCTCAAGTTCATACATCTTGACGCATGGCTTGCAATCCAGTTTGAAATTTTAAGAATCCCACAAAACTTGGATTTTAAAATTTCGGTCATTCATTTAAAAGATTTATTCAAAGAAAACTTGGTTAATTATTTAACATATAATCTCGTAAAATATGAGATAATCAGGTTCGATTTTTTGGGATATCCATGCCATTTGGGTTACTGTTAGAAATTGTTGGATATCAACTAACTTTGGGTTTTCAAATCAACTGGACTCATCTTAAAGAACCGATAAGAATGGGAGGCAGGGGCGGATTTAAGAAGGAAGAAGCGGGGTCCTAGACACCCACTCAAATTAAAAATATATTTGTAATTATTTAAACAAAATGATTAAGGCACCCAAAGTTTTTTTTACGAGGCACCCAAGCTTGTGGTTTTTATCAGCAAAGCAAGAAGATTATAAAATATTTTAGACGAAAAGATGCGAAGTTTGTATTGATATTTCATTTTTCGGTTGTAGTTGCAGGTATGGTAGAAGATGAAGATGTTTGTTAGAAAGAAAAACTATTATATTTAATGGTATAAGTTTAATGGAAGTTGAAACTTATCTGACAATACTCAACCTAAATAACTTATTTTCTATTTAATTGAAACAAGAGAAAAAGAAAAGATATGACATTTTCATGTTGCTGTTGATTTTGTCATATAGTAGGATACAAGAATTATGTTGATGATGATGTCATACATAGTAAAATTTAATTGAGCAAGCCACAGCACACATCACGTGAAAATCACATGAGCTAAAACTATTTATACAGACAATGGTGTGATCACAAGCAAAGCAGTGCCACAAAAAGTTAAAAAGTCAAACGGAAAGCACACACCCTAACATGTTCTGTTTTTGACTTTGTAAATAATAGTTTTTTTTACAAGGCACCCAAGCTTGTGGTTTTTATCAGCAAAGCAAGAAGATTATAAAATATTTTAGACGAAAAGATGCAAAGTTTGTATTGATATTTCATTTTTCGGTTATAGTTGCAGGTATGGTGGAAGATGAAGATGTTTGTTAGAGTGAGAAACTATTATATTTAATGGTATAATTTTATTGGAAGTTGAAACATATCTGACAATACTCAACCTAAATAACTTATTTTCTATTTAATTGAAACAAGAGAAAAAAAAAAGATATGACATTTTCATGTTGCTGTTGATTTTGTCGTGTAGTAGGATACAAGAATTATGTTGATGATGATGTCATACATAGTAAAATTTAATTGAGCAAGCCACAACACACAGCACGTGAAAATCACATGAGCTAAAACTAATTATACAGACAATGGTGTGAACACAAGCAAAGCAGTGCCACAAAAAGTTAAAAAGTTAAACGGAAAGCACACACCCTAACATGTTCTGTTTTTGACTTTGTAAATAATAGTTTTTTTTACGAGGCACCCAAGCTTGTGGTTTTTATCAGCAAGCAAGAAGATTATAAAATTTTTTTGACGAAAAGATGCGAAGTTTGTATTGATATTTCATTTTTCGGTAATAGTTGCAGGTATGGTAGAAGATGAAGATGTTTGTTAGAGAGAGAAACAATTTGTAACACCCCAAAACTCTAAAGGTAATAAATATATATGTTTTTATATATTTTTATATGTGAGAATATGTGTCGTATATGTGTATATGTTATAAACATGTTAAAATGTTAAATAATGTGTAATTGAAGTTATAACGATAAACTATGAGTTTATCGGGTTAAAATATTAATAAAATATGTGTTTGCATGTTATATAAATGTTATATATGAGTTATATTAATGATACATGTATACAAATGATGATAAAGGTGAATACGAAGTTACAAAGATATTTGATAGAAAGAAATATAGGCGAAATTGAAATAATA
>JBCNJP010014648.1:0-10698 GCA_039602395.1 Deinandra increscens subsp. villosa | reverse complement strand
ACCCAGACCCACATGCTTTCCAACAACTTTCTCCTCAGAATTAGAATATCCATTCTTTGCTAACCGAGAAAATTCAGCTTTCACATCAGTTACATTCTTTGGATCATAGAAGATCTTTTCATCAAACTCAGGTTGAGACTGAATCTTGTCACTTGAAGTAGCTGATTTCTCATTATCAGCAGAAGATGAACCAGACACAAACTTTGGAGCTGGAAGAACCTCATATTTCTTTCCCTTCTGCTTCTTATTCTTCTTGTTCTTCTTTTTCTTCACAACGTTGTCTTCTTCAGCAGTAGATGATGATACATTTCAATAATCAAATTCAGGAACTTGCTCTTTCACTTCTTTGAAAGCTTCTTTGATCTTTGATTACTTGAATTTTGAGATCAGAAATCTTCTGTTGTGCTTCAGCTAACTCTTTTTTCGGTAGCTATCAAACGCTTAGCAACTTTATGAGTTTCAAAATTTTGCATTCGAAGATTTTCCAATCCGTCAAACAACTTTTTCTTTAGTTTAGCTTCATTTCGCCTTTGAATTTCCAAATTTGTTGTTTGAACTTTATTCACACTAACCAACTCCCGCTTCTCATCCAAGAACTTTTCCATGTCAACTTGATATGTTTCAATCTTGCTAGCAGATTCTTCAACATTCTATGTAAGCAAATGAAGTTTGATTTTGGACTTTTCAAATAAATTCTTGAAGTCAGTAGCAGCATCTTCAACATTAAACTTCCATTTTCAACCTCTTTTACCAACTCATCCCGTTCTTCACAAACCTTTGCTCTGGCAGCTTCAACATCCTTCTTATCTTGTTTGAACACTTCTAAAACTTCATTTAGCAATTTGATCTCAGTCATTAAACATTCATTCTTCAAAACCAACTCTTTCTCCTTTTCCTTAGAAATTTTCAAACATGAATTAATCACATCAAATTCCTTAGACAGTTTTTTTAATTTTATTCAACAACGAAGCATTTTCTTTCATCAGACTCTCCAAGTTTTCAGCAGATTCATAAAATTCATGTTTGAATAGGAATCATCTGAATATGAATAGGAATAAAATTTGATACAGAACTCAAATCATCTGACAAGAGTAACAATCAAAGCTGATGAATCATATGAATATGAATCAAATTGTTATCAGAATTCCCTGAACTTCCTGACAAGAAAGCAACACTTGGTGCAGAACTCAAATTTGGCTTAGCTTTTGCATTCATGCTTGCACTATTCTCACCATGATACAATTCAAGATTCTGCAAAGCAGTAGTTTACTTCTTTGAGTTTAACATTTCCATTTCCCGAGCATGAAGTTTTCCAGTAAGCTCGTGAAATGTCATTGTAGAATAATCCTTATCATGAGTGAGTAGCAAAACATAATTTTCCCATTTTTCAGGAAAAGCTTCCAAAATCTTTTCTTTCAAATCAGCATCGGTTTTCTCAATCCCAACCATCTTTAATTCACTAATCAAGTGTGACAGCCTTGAAACGAGAGCAATAATGTTTTCATTGTCATAATTCTGAAAATTATGAAACTCTTTGTTTAGAACTTTCTTCCGACTCTTCTTGTAGTCATCATTACCTTCACACTCGATGATAAAGCATCCCACAATTGCTTAGATTTCTTGCAAGTGCTAAATTGATGAAGCAACTCAGTAGGTAATGCCATTGTAAGATAACCGTATGCTTTTTGTTCAAGCTCGTATGATTTTCTTTCAGCTAGATCAAAGGTATGAACTTCTTTGAAATCTCCCGCATCTGTTGGTGAAAATGCGTGAGCATCGGATCGTCTACTCGATCTAGCTAATCGGACATCAAAACGTAATTAACCGATTGTTTTATTAATCAAAACGAACAATTACAATCAGTGAAACACTCAGAATATAGACACAGAGAAACACCTTCAGAAACACACACTTAGCAGAAATCTCACATGCTCAGAACTACCTATTACAAAGATCAAATACCTATTTATACCCAGCTGGCCGATCCCTGTCCGAACCCCAGGTTCGGCCAGTCCGAACTTCAGGTTCGGACCAGGTTCGGCCAAGCATACTTTGACTTGATCTTATACATTGCTTGATACTTCACACGACACACATATCAGGTATCAACAAACTCCCTCTCGTCGTGTGAACGTAATTAACCGATTGTTTTATTGATCAAAACGAACAATTACAATCAGTGAAACACTCAGAATATAGACACAGAGAAACACCTTCAGAAACACACACTTAGCAGAAATCTCACACGCTCAGAACTACCTATTACAAAGATCAAATACCTATTTATACCCAGCTGGCTGATCCCTGTCCGAACCCCAGGTTCGGCCAGTCCGAACTTCAGGTTCGGACCAGGTTCGGCCAAGCATACTTTGACTTGATCTTGTACATTGCTTGATACTTCACACGACGCACATATCAGGTATCAACAGTTGGATGTTGATAAAGCTTCCAATTTTGATAATCTTCTAGTTTCAACAATTTGGGAACTTTCTGACTTGTTCCGATTTCATTGTCAAAATTTAGCATAGTTTGCATTGCATTCTGCATCGCTGCAAATGCTTGAAATTCCGACATCATTGAAAAATTTGAATCCTGTCGGCCGAACTTGCTCCGAACCTAACACTGTGCTCCGAACTTACACCGAACTCTCTCCGAACCTAAATCTATAGGCCGGACTTTCACCGAGCTTGGTCCGAACCTAAAAAGCTCCGAACGTCCTCCGAACGAACTCCGAACGAATTCCGAACTATCACTGAAACAGAACAAACTCTGAACGCTGACCGATCTAGGACCGAACTCTCACCGAAGACTCACCGAACTCTATCCGAACTTGAAGTTCGGGACGGTTACACTGAATCTGAACAGTGAACGCCAAACCTCGACTTCATTTTTCAAAAACTCGCGAAAATTGACAGATTTTGACGAAACTTGTTACTGTGGATCAGAAAAACCGATAAAAATGATTTAGAAGCAGTTTTGACACCAAACACTCGATAGAATCGAGGAAAAACACACAAACAAACTCGAAAAACACCAAAGCGATTAAAAAATTCAAAAATAGAAACCACAGATCACTAGAGTGAACCAGAAAGCTCTGATACCACTTGAAAATGCGTGAGCATCGAATCGTCTACTCGATCTAGCTAATCGAACATCGAAACGTAATTAACCGATTATTTTATTGATCAACGAAGAACAATTACAATCAGTAAACACTCAGAAATGACACAGAGATTACACACTATAAAACACACACTTAACAGATCTCATACGCCCAGAACCCCTAATTACAACGTCCAAACTTCTATATATACCCAGCTGACCGAGCCTCGTCTGAACCACAGGTTCGACCAGTCCGAACTTCAGGTTCGGACCTGGTTCGGCCACTCAGACTTTGGCTTGAACTTGAACATTGCTTAATACTTCACACGACGCACATATCAGGCATCAACAAAAGGCGTTCGTGCCAACCTTTGGTTCAAGAATCACAGATTGGAGATGTCAAATGAAGTCAGAATCGGTCGTCGGAGGGGAGAGATTTGGTCCGCCGGTGGTTCGCCGAGAGAGGGAGGGAGCGAGTTGTGAGTTTTTGAATGAGAATGGGAAAAATTTAACCTCCCCCTTTTTTTTATTTAATATAGCAAGGTCGGTAAGACTTAGGGTTTTCGAGACATAAACGAGATCGCTAAAGGTTTGAGTAAGGCGTAGTCGCCAAGACAAATCCTTACCAACACCGAGATCGCCAAGGGTATTTTCAGTTATCGTAAGATCGCCAAGGGTAAATCAGGTTAAGGAGAGATCACCAAGGAGTGAAAATAGGCGAAGTCGCCAAGAGGAAAAACCGGGTGAGGCGAGATCGCCAAGAGAAAATCTCAGTCTATTTTATAAAGAACACCTAAGTGTACTCCGAGATCGCCAAATAGAAGGTTCGATTTAGGCGAGATCGCCAAGGAGAAAGGCTGGGTAAGGCGAGATGGCCAAGGACTTTTATTGGGCGAAGTCGCCGAGTGAAAAAACTCATTTTTGTGAGATCGCCAAGGGCAGAATCTCAGTATACCAAGTTTTTAGGCGAGATCGCCAATAGAAAAAAAAATTAAAAATTTACAGCAAGTTAATTGATGTGTCAATTTGGATATATAGAAACGGTCAAGTTAAAAATGGTAAATACTGAGTGACCAAACCACACACTAGGGCAAGCGTACCCGTCGTATGCAATATAGTATCAATAAGTACCGAGTATCAATCCACAGACGCGTAATCAGACTCCCGATAAAGTATCATAACTAATATTTAACCGATGCAATTGGAATGATTGATTTAAAGTAAACTAAGCAAGCAATGAAATAAGCAGTAAACAATGCAAACGACAGAGAATCAGAATGAGAGAGATATCACCTAGCCTAGAATCCACTAAACCCAAATAAGACCCCCGGTAAGACCTATCAATATGAAACTATCACCAAATGAGAATAATCCAACCAAGGAGGACTATAGACACATCCCGAATGATCAGGCGATTCTAAATGAAGCACAGATAGCATGATATGTGAATTTGCACAACAGTTTCGCAGTTTCGGTCAAAACAAGCAAAACTTGCATAAATCGGGAAACACTAAGAGAGGTCTCTCTAAATGAATCCTAATACATGAAATGACTCTAATTTCGATTACCTGAGACCTAGAAACCTCTAAACACGAATAAGTAGGGTCAAATCTTGTGGTCACAAGCAATCTAACCTACTAAACAATGCCTAGACAATAACTAGCATAAGAAACGACTCGGTCAAATCAACCTCAAATGGATGCACACAAGATCAGCCACTAATCAATGATATATCATCATGTAGGAGGTCTCCGAATCATGCATCAATCCAAAAACCAATTCTAGTCTAAGGATCAACAATAAACTAACTAATAATGGTTGCAATTCCACAATCCCTATCAATTAGTCCACAAAATATATCATTAACAGCAGCTAATCAAGCACACATGATCATCTCAAGCAACCAAAACTAGAATCATGAGCAAAAATCACAAATTCATGTTGAAAAGTCAAACCGAAAAGTCAAAATGGGTAAAGCTTCATCTAAACTAGGTGATAAGAATGAAATCAGCCACTCATCATGTATCTAATCATGAAATCAGTACAAAATGAGTGAAACATGGATGAACAACCAAGAACAATGGAGAAGAAATCAAGATGAAGTGAAGAAATCTTAAACCGAGCCCTTAAATCTTTATTCTCCACTCTTGAATCTTCAATCTCACCCTTGATTGCTCCAAAATCACGTAAATGATCTCTTTCCGTGCTCCCACAGCTGCTCTCCGTCGAACCCCCTGAACCCTAGGCTCCAAAAATGCTTAAATACCCGTTTTAGAATTTTTAGCCGACTGTCCAGTAGTCGCGGACCGCCAAAAAAGTATTTCTGGGATTAGCTGGCCGCGAAAATCTCTAAACTGATTTCTGGGAATAAGACTCGCGGACAGCCAGAATTTCAGACAAGGGAATGGCTGTCCGCGACTGACACTTTTCTTCTTTTCCAAGCAAAAACTCGCGGACAGCTAAAATTAATGTGTGGGAGTGGCTGTCCGCGAATCGGCTACTGTAGCAAAATTTCGAAATCATCTATCTTTTTCTCCCGGACTCCGATTCACGTTCCGTTTTCACCACAAATCACCATAAATCAACCCACCATCACCAGATTTCCTGAATTTCACCAAATAAGCAATTAAGTAACAAAATCTCATCAAACTCGATCAAAAGCCGGTAAAAATGCGGGATTTGCAATTCAAAAACATATATAAGATGCGTTGCATCAAACATCCCCACACTTAACCCTTTTTCGTCCCGAAAAAGTTCGCGATGGAATCACAACCGGAAAATTTGACCTTTAGCTACTATCTTTTATTCAAAAACATAGATACTCACGCGAAAGCCATGATTACCGGTATTTCGGTCCGAATAAACCCAACCGCCGAAAACCAAAGCCCCTGAACATGCTTTATTCGAATTTAATTACCAATTATGGGTCCCACACAATCAGTTTCGCAACTAGACCTAATCCCGTCTCAAAGCATGAATCAGCACGGGTCGAACTAGATTAGGGTTTTTCCCACCGCAATTGAATCCAATATTTATGATTTGGAGATTATGGAATATGAATGGATGGAATGATGGTTTGAGCTTGAATTGAATTTATTTATTTATTCCTAAAACTAGGGCGAGTCTCCACCTGACATTACATCTCCTGAGTCCCTATCCCGAGAGGTAGTAAGCAGGCTTTGACCCTCGCACACAAAACCACATCACCCCAATAGATCATCTCCGGAGTCCCTATCCCTAGAGGTAGAACGTAGGATCAGCGAATTTTGTGCACTTTATTCGTTTTTTTTTTCATCATTTTTTTTTTGCATAAATAAAATTCAAAACAAGTTCAAGATGGATGGATGGATGGGGCGCCACTATTTCTCGGATTTATTTTCATAAAAAGATCATAGTGTGCCGGGTTATCTCCAAATCATAAATATTTTATTCAAAAGAGGTACCTATCAACTTATCCAACAGTTTCGGCTTTGCTACTACACTAAAGGCGGGAACCCACAATATTTATTTATTAAATTTATTTAAGTAGCGAAATCAGGATTTTTAAGCTTACAGAAATCAGCTGGGCCTACCAGCACATCAAAAACTAAGCGCGCTTTCAACTTTATTCAATTTTATTTACATTCACCAAAAAGCCAAAAATTCCAGTTTTTCTATCATTTTCCATTTTTTAACCGCAAACAAATTTCAAGGACTATGTAAACGACACAACAGGGGGAAATGATCATAAAATTTCAAAAATTTTCACAATTTCAGTTCAATTTACCCTCCTCCCCACACTTATTTCGTACATTGCCCTCAATGTACGGTAAATCATACATCAAGCACAAAAAGAGGTAAAGGGAACTGAAATACTCCCCTAATCACTGTCGATGTGCCAGTGAACTGCATAATGAATCTCGAACAGCTCTTGACCAATAAAATGCCAGAACTGCCGGAAAATGTGCCAAAGAAGTCCACAAGCTCCAAAAACGAATGATGAAACAGCTCTCGACCAACATGTGCCAGAACTGTTTCCCACAATGCCATCTATCAAGCAACCACAAACAATATATCAAAGTAACCATCGACAAAATAGAATATCCATGATAAAGTATCAAATCAGCCCAACCCATACAAAAATATATCCCGAGTTTGTATCCTAAATAAATACATCAAAAATCAAAATAAAGAGAATACAACTCGGATAAGAAGTAACCGATATCTAGGGCTGCTGATCTGGCGATGGATGGACTGGAGGCGGTGGTGGCTGGAAACCCCGAACGGCAGCGGCCAATGCTGTGAAAACCTGTGATAACCAATCCTGCATCTGGCGCTGCTGGGCTACAATCTCTGCCTGATGAGCTGCTATGGCCTCAATCGCCTGACTCTGAGCCTCGATGATACGGCTCTGCTGCTGTGATCGGCTAGAGGATGAGCGGGAACGAGGTGGGGGAGCCTGGTACGCTCGTGATAAATGCACCACAACCCATCCCAGAGCCAGGTCTGGGGGAGTACTGACGAATCATCTTCGAAAGCAAAACATGTGCGAGGTTGTAGTGCTGCCTTTCAAACAAGAAATACATAAGCCGCGCATCCCCCTTCGTCAATTTCTCTGCACCCTCCTTCCGGGCAGAGATCGTGTGGCAAAGAACCCGATGTAAATAACGATGGAAAGGGTCCCTCGGGAAGAATGCTCGCATCTTGGTATCATACGGACCATCACCCACAGATGGCCACCATGCGGCTACAATAGAATCGCCAATCGAAGTGGCAGCATCCCTGAAAATGGGCTGAGTCACCTCCTCCTCTGTATATAAGCCTACCCTAGCCGCAAACTCGAGCCAATGATAGATGCCTCTCCTCTCCGCCTAATCTAAAAGTCAGCGCCTGATCGTACGTGTAATCACGGGGAAGGCCGGAGTAATGCATGGTCGATAAGAACTCTAGGGTAAATACCTCCCAAACAGGGCAATCGATCGTCATCAGGCGCCTCCATGGCCCGGTAACATACTCCTCAGCTCTGGCAGTAGCCCCCACACGATCTAAGAATGCCCAACTGATCCCTCGGGCTCGCAAAGCTTTCTTCCTGCGCAGTATCTTCAGGCGTCGGTAAGCAACGGAGTCTCGGTGGAATCGGAGCCACGGATGCGGGTGAAGAGGCACATATGGGGCTGTGCCCTCGGCTGGGACCTCGCCCTCAGCCGGAACTGGCTCCATCATCGGTGGGGCCTGCGGCTTGCGCGTCTTGCGCTTCTTCGTAGCGGTGGAAGGCGCCTCAGACATATCTGCACAAAATTCTCAACAAAAACAAGTTAGCACAATGAATAATATGAGATAATATGAAAATCGGGCTTCAGGCGGGTAGTAGCTGAAATAATCGGCAAAGTAATGTAATCTGATCGAATGCAAACTGCGAGAATGGAGATTGAGTGCCCGACAGCTTGCATTAACCAGAACCAGCTAAACCCGAGTGAAGCCCTGACACGAACCGCCCATTTGTTACTTATGAAGAGAACGGTTCGTGTGACAAGTCAATGTGAATCAGAAAGCAGGGCTGCGAAGTCGCTGGAATGGAGATTGAGTACCAACGATTTGCAGCCACTGAACTAGTATGCACAATCACAGTTTTACCTAAAACGGGCCGTTCATTTGTCATTTATGAAGGGAACGCCCCGAAATAAGCAAAACAACAGAAAAACCGATGAAATCCTAACACAAACCGGCATTTGTCATTTATGAAGAGACGGCTTGCGCGAGGACTAAACTCAAAAGCTTAGAAAACCAGTGTGCGGACGTTTGTTTAAAAATTATGAAGTGAACGTCACACAAACTTGAATTCTAAACAAACCCGAGAAATGTACCGTCCTACGGACCATTGGAATGGAGATTGAGTACCAATGGCCCGCATTACGGCACAAAATCTCCCGAAAATCGGGCATGACCCGTTCGTAAAACGGACAAAACCAACACCACTTTAGGGTGTTCCAATCAACCAAAACAAACAAAATCAAGCAGATAGGCATCAAGAGCATCCAGAATTGAAACATTAAACAATTAAAACCTAAATTACAAAAACAATTTAAATGAAACTAAGAAAAGTAACGAAGCAAGAAAACTAAACCTAAAACGAGTAAAGAACCCAAATGAGCAAAATAGAAACACTGAATTAACACAAATAAGCCCTAATTAACTAAATACATATTTCTGATTTTTTTTTTAAATAAATAGAAAAAGCAAAAGCGATGCAACAATTTAAAAAGGACTTAACTAAATATAAGCATGAACCTAAAAAAAACAACTAACCTCAACGAACTAAATTCGACACCAAAAACAAAACTAAGAGGCAAAATGTTACTAAAAGAGAACCTAAACTAAAAGAGCTTAAAGACTAAGGGTACTTGAAAACAATACCGAGCAAAAACTACTAAAAACAAGCCTAAACCTAAACATAACATGAGCATTTTAACTAAAACTTAACTGAATGACCTTAGCTTAAAGAGATTTCAATACGCAAGCAAAATTAAGAAATTTTTTTTCTAAAGAACGCCTTAGCAACAAACTAAACTTAGACTAGAGATAAAAAATATGCAAAGGGAAACATCCGGGATAAAACAAGTTAGTCACAACTTCAAATTCCACAAAGTATAGAAAACTTTTGCCAAAAACACCTCATTCTCTCAAAGTAACAAATAGACAAGTATTTGAAGGGAAGCAGGGGTGTCACGATCACAAATAGCATCAAGCAAATTCCTTTACTTTCTAGCAAAACCTCCATATCAACATTTTGCAATTCAAACATAATCAAAAAGTCTTCATGGCAATCAAGAAATCCAAAGACAATAACATGAAAAGCTTGCATTTTCATCCCACATGAACTTTAAAAAACAAAATTGCAATTATATATACTTGAAACTATCTTACCGCTGATCTAAAAAAAAATGAAAGAAACAAACCTTTAAACACGAACAGAAGCTGAAATTGAAGTTCAATGAAATGACGATGATGAACAGGGACTATTCTGTGGAAATCTCTGGTGTTTGGTATGTTGAATAGTGGGGAACGGTGGATGGATAGTGGGGTCTGTGGTGGTTACGTGGGTGTGGAGACGGCTGCGAGGGTAATGGCGCCGGCGGTGGGACTGTGGTATAGAGAAGGCCGGTGGCGGAGGTGTGTGGAGGAGACAGGGGGCGGCGGCGACTGGATAGGGAGAAGGTGAGCAGTGGTGGTGGATGGTAGCGGGTGTGGAGACGGCGAGGGAGATGATGGTTGGAAAGGCAGAGGTGGCAGGATGGCGGTGGTTTGGAGATGGTGGAGCGAGGGCGGCGCTGCTGGTGGTTGTGGTTGTGTGCGGCGGCGCAGAAGGAGGCGGCGGAGGCTGGGAATGGTGAGAATTGGTGGGGGCGGCCGGCGACGGTTGTGGGTTCTGCGCCGGGAGAGAAGAGGGACGGAGGGTAAATTGAATTTTGATGCTTTAAAACCTAATTTTGACTTAGGCATAAAATCGCGGACCGCCAAATATATATGTTATACAAAAATTAGCAGTCAGCGAAAAAGGTAAAGATGGGCCGGGCTAAAGGATGGGTCGCGGACCGCCAAATATATATCAATAAAACT
>JBCNJP010014647.1:0-10699 GCA_039602395.1 Deinandra increscens subsp. villosa | reverse complement strand
AGTTATTGATAGAGTTGATGATTACGGTTTGTGTCCCTTAAGTTTAGTGGCTTTTATCACTTGTGAGTCTAGAAGTTTAAAATTTTGCATTTCGTATTATGGTGTTTTTAAATAATAAACATAATACATAAACATGATGCGAGTCTTGCATGAACAGACCTCATATTACTTGAGGTTGCCAACTTTAATCCTTCTCTCGTTGGTAAATACACATTGTACTCCTATAAGTTTTTTCTTTTGCTATACATGCTAAGGCACATGAGAAATATATACAGATAGACATGAGATGTGAATAACAAATACAGGTATTTGAAATACCACAATAGATGTTTATTCTCATTCATAACTTATGCTTTATTCAAGCACTTGTCTTTTAGGTTCACGAGAAGTTGCTGACTTCATTTACTATATATGCTTTGACATTACATAGATGTATTTCAACATGATATTATCTCTTTCTTACTTATGAAAATATCTAACAATTTATTTCTTGAGTTCAATGCTTCTATAAGTTAACAGCTCAAACTGGGAACTAGTACGGTATAACACCGTTATGACCTTCGACGGATATACGCTCTGGGAAGTTCTTGAGGAGCTTCACCCCTATTCAGGGCGCTTGTCTAATCCACTAGAAGGCGTATTATTTCTTCGGATATTCCGAAGCCACGAGTTAATTATTACTCATTCTATTATTAAATAGCACTCGTGAGTGCCGAACGACTACTCCATGTTGCCACACACAACATGAGAGTATTTTTAACCGTGAAGAATGGTTATCACAAATGACATGCATCATTTCGCATCGCCATTATTATTATCATCTACGAAGGTACATTCTATTATCAGGAAGAACGGTTAACGCTGACATCGAGCAAATATTCAGTGTTCATCTTATTATTATTATCAAAGTCGATCGACTTGACACACATATATTATTACACAAGAACCATATGTTCAGACATTATTACCTCCTTCTAATCTGAAGGAGGACGTTATACTCAAGCATCAATCTATGGCTATTATTATCAACAAAGACGTAATACACGTCTTCTAACATCATCATATATATCCTCTAGAGTTGAAGGAAGATATCATATTTATTGGTTATAGTGGTCTACTACCACATACACCGGTCCCACTACCATTATTGAATGCACAAGCCGTTCGGTCTAATTATTATGGATCACACAATTATGCGATATTCTTTAATTGAGCATCTTATGACATCGGCCAATGGTCAACAGGTTCTATCATTTTTACCTCGACTATTGATTCGTCTATTACAAGTCTTTAATTATGGCACACCCATAAACTATGACTTTTCATATTAGTACACTTGACATACTTATGCTTGCAAATTACTTAACAATTTATTTTGCAGAATCACTACGTATACGATTGTTCTAGTGGTTCTAGCCGTACGGCTAAATCACAACTATTCGTTTTATTTCAGTGGTTTAGGTTTACATTCAAACCACTATTTGCATTATTATTTGGGTGGTTCCGACCGTACGGTCACCACCTCTTACTATTCTATTTTTAGTGGTTATGGTCTTACGCCAACCACTACTTATATTATTATTCTGGTGGTTCCAGTCGTACGGCTGGATCACTACTTATTATTTTATTCAAGTGGTTCTGGTATTACGCCAAACCACTACTTACATTATTATCTTGTGGGCTACATAAAGACGGCTGGCTAATGCCGTTCGGCACACATGACGACAATATACCAAAACACTGAAACAGTACAACGTCCCTCCCGCACGGATAAGGGTTCCCGCGGTATTTGTGACTACTCACAACCGACAAGGGACCAAACTCCGGGCGGTGGCACAACAAACGACAGGCCAACCGACGGCCGGGGCACATGGGGGGAGTCGCTGGACTAGCCAGTTGACAACCTCCACCCAACACCTAGTGGGTGACCTGCGCATGTCGAACCATCGGCTCGAACTCATACACTTCGGCACTTTGGGTCATTGACAACAGCGGGACCACACAGACTATGAAAATAGTCGAACCCGGGTATATATAAACACATTCTTCCTGTAACAAGGAACTGACAAGTGGACGACACATCCACTACCTAACAGGTGGTCCTGGGTCTTAGGCTCGAACCACCATATATATACATAATGGACTACACATCCATACATTGTGGACGTAGGTCACGCGACCGAACCACCCATCCTCCGACAACTTACAATGGTCTCGGCCAAGCGCCGAATCACAACCTCCAAAACTTACAAACCCTAATAACCCCTCCTACCATATATCCTAT
The DNA here is from genome assembly GCA_039602395.1 of Deinandra increscens subsp. villosa. Taxonomy (NCBI): domain Eukaryota; kingdom Viridiplantae; phylum Streptophyta; class Magnoliopsida; order Asterales; family Asteraceae; genus Deinandra; species Deinandra increscens. The sequence goes on along the minus strand of JBCNJP010014647.1, from coordinate 8,415 downwards.
ACAAACGACGCATAACCAACAACCATCACACCTTGTACACATATTACACCCAAACCACCACGATGAACATCGGTCCCTCATCAAAGATCCAAACAATGCAAGAACACATATGTCCAAGCAAGCGCATTACAAGTCGCCAGAACAAGAAAAAAGGTAAAGTACTAACATTTTGTGCAGGGTTCAACGCAGAAGAAGAAAGCAGGACGATTGGAGCTAGCAAGATAAGTCTAGCATGGTATAGTTAGGACTATACCATACTAGACTGGGGGGCTGATGACGTGGGTCCGTATCGGGCTAACTACATGGGCTAAGGGCTTTTATATAGTCCGGCCCAATACAGCCCACTACTTCACCTTTGATGGTCCATACCAGGTTTGGCCCAACAGGCCCAATCTGGCCCATCACCTTCCCTATATAAGGAGGCTCACTCCCTCCTTGAAAGGGTTCCTGGTTCATCCTACTTGGCCTGGTTCATCCTACTTGGCTGGTTCATCCTACTTGGCTGCTTCATCCTACTTGGCTGCTTCATCCCACTTGGCCTGCTTCATCCCACTTGGCCTGGTTCATCCTACTTGCCTGGTTCATCCTACTTGGCTGGTTCATCCTACTTGGCTGGTTCATCCTACTTGGCTGGTTCATCCTACTTACCTGGTTCAGCCTACATGGCCTGGTCCTTCCCCTTACCACATTATGGTACATCCACCTACCCTGCTTCGGCCGAGTTGCTCCGCTTCGGCCGAGTTGCCTTGCTTCGGCTGAGTTGCTCTGCTTCGGCCGAGTCACCCTGCTTCAGCCGAGTCACTTGGACATTCCAGCCCTTCCCACTAGGGCATCCCCCTTCATCCTACTCAGACAATCTCCTTCATCCTACTTGGATGATCCCCTTCATCCCACATGCTACAACATACATACATATACATATATACATACTATATACATGCAGTCTTACTGACTTGACCGTCGGAGGGTGGTCCAGAGACCCCGGTCTCTGGTCCCCTTCTAACGGGTTCCTTTCATGTTGCAGGTACAAGACAAGACCCGGGAGAGACGGATCTTCCTAGCCCGGCTCGGAGGCTCGCCACATCTCTCCCACACAGTGGATCGGTTCGGTGCCTTGGTGACTCGTCCTTGGCCATGCCACTTCGACCACCTGGGACACCCCGTTTCTACACATTCATTAAACAACTTGTATATGTACATAGATAATCAATTTGTGGTTTTGTCTATAAAACTAAAATAATCAAATCACTCGAAAAAAACACAATTGGTACATTGTAGTATACTATAAATCGTTTAGTCTCAATTAAACTCAACTACAATAATATAATTTAATAATGTTTTATGATGTAATTTATTATACTATATTTGTTAAAAATATCTGTACATGTTTTGAATTATGAGATATCATGTTATTCGTGTGTCACACCTATTAGCTTAGCATAGTGATAAAATGTATGACCCCTTATTAAAAAGTATTGAATTCAAGTCCTACTTCTAATGAAATAATAAAAAAAATAAAGAATACAAGTTAATAAGAATTAAAAATGATTAGACAGGGTACTATAATATCTCGTTAGTGATCCAAATAAATTTATCTTTAAAAAATTCATGTTATTCGTGTGTCACATCATGATGCTTACACGCGCAGCCTTTCATCATGGTCAACATCATATATGCTTTTGTTTATTCATTTGTGGTCCCCACGTATTAGGAAACTATGAAACATTGATTCTTGGCCGACCTCATCTACGACTTCTTCTCCCTCCTTTTAACTATAAAAGAGTAAATTAAAACTCATCTTCTTGATTTTTTTAATAGCTAATTTTTCATTAAATACCATCAATCTGGTACATATAAGATAAGGATTTGAACCATAACTACTTACTTATATGAAGAACAATCACTATACCACAATGCTACTAAACCATGAGTAACTTCTTGATTCTTGATGTATATAAGAGTTTATTACAAAAATTGGTTTTTCTTTAAATAAGGTAATCATTTTTTTAAAGACAAAAACACACCTGTTAATTTAATCCTAAATTACACCAAAAATACAGGATTAAAATTATTCGAATTTATTCGAATAGATTTGAATTCGATTGGTTTTGTTCAGATTTGAATTTGATTTTTAAAAATTTGAAATTTGAATAATTCGAATTCGATTGCATAAACACCCTTAGCTTATTGTGATGTTTTGCTTTTCTCAAAGTTTAATTTGATTCACCAAATCTCGTAATCAAACACAATTTTTTTGCCAAGATTACTAAAGTAGAGTTTAGACAACAAATTACGACCGTCACGCGCACTAGCTGAAAAGCAAGCAACTAGCTAATAAACTATAAGCTAGCTGATAAAATAACGTTTTGTAAAAACTAGCATATAAACTAACTGAAAAATATAAAATGACATAAAAGTACAAATCATAAATGTAAATAAATATATTTATTTATAAGTTAGGGAAATATAAAACTGAAAATATTATAAATGTAGGAGTAAATTACATTTTTTGTCCTTTAACTTTGTCTGTTTTACAATTTTTGTCCTTTATCTTTTTTTGTTACACTCTATGTCCTTTAACTTTTTTTTCCGTTCACCTTTTGTCCTTCTTAACAGAATCCGTTAAAAGCCACCGTTAAGTCAAGGGTATTTTTGTCTTTTTACCTTTTGAGGTATTTTTTGTAGTTAAATAAAGAGGGGGGTGTGTTATGTAATCTATTATTTCTTTCTCAAGTTTAACCATCACCGGCGACACAAATCTCCCCATCGTTTCCCCGTCAACACCACCACCTCCGGCCACCTCCTGCATCTCCTCCGCTTCCGCCACCACCGACTTCCATAAACCCCACTCTTCCACCTCAGACACCGACTCCTTCTCCCCGCTAGTCGGATTTACAATCGATGATAAAGCTCCGTTATCAAAATCCCGTCACCGTCTGTACCGCTACTGATTGGCCGGGATTTCCCGTCGTCGCCGTTGATTCCGCCGATTGAATTCCCGTCACCTCTCCACCGCTACCGACTACTCAGTAAGTGGTTAAAATTGAACCAGAGGCTCATTAGCTAACGTAAATACTCCGTGAAATTATCCTACAAATGGAACCTGAACCATCGTCTTCGGGACCTCCCCTGAATTAAAATTGAACCGGACCCGATGACCCGTACCAAATTGATCGAAACTCATTGTTGTCGTCCTTGGTTTAATTTTCCTTTTCCTACACAAACCCAAAAAAATATATCCAATCTTTTGATTCATATTTGCAGATCCTATTCGTCTTCAAACCCATCCGACCCACCGTCTTTCGATGTCATTCCTCCCATATCCATCGCCTCCACCGTCTCCTACCCCGACCACCAACACGACGGCGTTTCTTCCGAGGACGGGGTTGTGAGATGAGGTACGGATGTGAAACGGGGTCTCACATCTCCGCAAGGCGGCGGCGGCGCTACCATTGTGAGCTCCGACGACAGTTTGCCGGGGAAGAGGGAGGTTCAGACATGGTTTCAATCGGACGGATTTGGGGGTGGAGGGTGACTTCGCCGGAGGTTGGCTCGGTGGAGGGCGAAGTCGCCGGAGGTTGGCTCGGTGGAGGGTGACTTCGCCGGTGCTCTCTCTCTTTTCTCTTTTTTTCAGTTAGGGTTAGGGGGGAGGGGGGTTGGAGTGATAAAGAGAGAAAGAAAAAAGATAATTACAGATCACCCCCTCTTGTTTATTTAACTACAAAAATTACCTCAAAAGGTAAAAAGACCAAAATACCCTAGACTTAACGGTGACTTTTAACAGATTCTGTTAAAAAGGACAAAAGGTGACTGAAAAAAAATGTTAAAGGACATAGAGTGTAACAAAAAAAAATAAAGGACAAAAATTGCAAAACAGATAAAGTTAAAGGACAAAAAATGTAATTTACTCTAAATGTAGTTGAAACGCTAGTGCAACTAGCTTTTTAAAAGCTAACTTATGACACGTCAAACACAACCTAATGTTTGATCAAGAACCGGAGAATCATCAAAATGAATCATTGGGCCGAGTAAATTTAAGCTTGTTAGATGATAGGGTTCGACTCTTCGAAACCAAACCCGTTCATGGAGCTAAAGGGTAAAGGCCACCCACCATATCAGATCTTTCATTGACTTTGACTTTAACGATATGATGAAAGAGTACACTAAACATTAAAAAAGCATGACATCACATCGAAATTAGATATTACATTTTACTCGTTTTATATTTGTATTACTAGGTTAGTAACCCGTGTATTACACGGGTTGAATTTACCTTCATAATATTAGATAAAATACAAAAGAAAAACAATTAAATAGATTTGAAATTATAAATGGCATAATTTATTACAAAACATTAACTTGTGATTATATAAGGAAATTTATTATGTTAACTTTGTTATTTTTTTATAAAATGAAATTTTAGTTTAGATATATATAATTGGTAATTAGCCTTAAATTGATAATTTCTAAAATTGATAATTGAATGTGATTTTGACATGTGGCAATGATGATGTGGACTCTCTAGAAATGAGACATTTGGCAAATTTTTAGTGCTTTATTAGTATTAGAGATTGTATAAGAGTGATGTGTGGTTTTAAAAGCAATAAAAAAAGTAGTAAAAAAAAGATGGGTTATTGGATTTTAATAATATGAATTAAGCTCTATTGGCGGATAATAATACGAATTCAGGAATTTCCTTATAATAATACGAATTCGTCACTTAGGTGTAAAAAATGATACACCGTTAGTTTTTCACTAACGGTGTTAATTTTTGCTGACTGGACTGATGACGTGTCATGCCACGTGGCATGTTTAACCAATTTTTTAAAGGGTTATTGGATTTTAATAATATGAATTAAGCTCTATTGGCGGATAATAATACGAATTCAGGAATTTCTCTACAATAATACGAATTCGTCACTTAGGTGTCAAAAATGATACACCGTTAGTTTTTCACTAACGGTGTTAAGTTTTGCTGACGTGGACTGATGACGTGGCATGTTTAACTAGGTTTTTAAAATGAGGGACTATTTCTGTAATACCTTCAAAAATGTGGGGTTAATATAAAAAAAAGAAAAAAAAACCTAAAAATCTAATCATCGTCTTCCTCATCCTTGCCACCACCATAACCTGTTCGTCGGCACCACCATAACCTGTTTGTCGGTGACCACCGGAATCCGCCACCACCGCCCCATTCTCCGGCTCCGACAAACTCGTCCTCTGGCCACCACCATAACTTGTTTGTCGGTGGTGGCCAGAGGACTCTAGATTGGTGGCAAGGATGAGGAAGACGATGATTAGATTTTTAGGTTTTTTTTTCTTTTTTTTATATTAACCCCACATTTTTGAAGGTATTACAGAAATAGTCCCTCATTTTAAAAACCTAGTTAAACATGCCACATCATCAGTCCACGTCAGCAAAACTTAACACCGTTAGTGAAAAACTAACGGTGTATCATTTTTGACACCTAAGTGACGAATTCGTATTATTGTAGAGAAATTTCTGAATTCGTATTATTATCCGCCAATAGAGCTTAATTCATATTATTAAAATCCAATAACCCTTTAAAAAATTGGTTAAACATGCCACGTGGCATGACACGTTATCAATCCAGTCAGCAAAAATTAACACCGTTAGTGAAAAACTAACGGTGTATCAGTTTTTACACCTAAGTGACGAATTCGTATTATTGTAAGGAAATTCCTGAATTCGTATTATTATCCGCCAATAGAGCTTAATTCATATTATTAAAATCCAATAACCCAAAAAAGATCAAGGAAAATGAAACATGACCTTGCAAAGGCCACGAAGACAATCGACTATTGAGCTCGATCTCCAGAATTGTTTTTTTTTTTTTTTTTTTGTTACTATATGAGGTTAATAATATGACGCAATAAAGTCTCACTTTTTTCAACTTAAATGTTACCTTTAGTCTTTAAATCACGACTTCCTCGAGTACTTGAACATTCATCTTGATCACCTACAATTTTCTTGGTTGTTTAGATAACTGATAGCGGAAGCGGATAGAAAACCCTTGATCTATGTCAAGGAATGAAAACCTAGCGTGATGGATAGTAAACCTTGATCTATGTCAAGAAAATGAAAACCTAGCCCCCAAAACCCGATGCTAGAAACCCTGGATAAACCTCCAAGAAGAATAACTTTTATTTAGTCAAAAATCAACCCCCCAATAATAAATTACAAAGTTCTTAAATAGTTAAACAAAAACTTGGAAAACAAGATAACATCTAATAAGGAAAGTATTAAATAATAAATAAACTATTTAAAATAAAATATTGATAAAATCTTCAACCCGACGGAGACGGGTCTTGGACTTCCGGACGGGCTCAGGTCGGGTTCGTCTAGATTGCCATCATTCTCCCCCTCTTCATTGTTGGATCATATTGAAATACATAAGGTCCTCAAATTACCCAGGACCCGTCGGTCCATATTGTATTTGCTTGAAGCCAACCCGGGCGACATGTGACGAAAAAATTGAAGTGTTCTCCGTCACAGTATGGAACAAGAGATTCAAGAATGTTATGTTCGATCCAGGAGGAGCCAACGGGTTTTGTCGGACGTTAAAACTCGAGGACGAGTTTTTCGAAGAGTGGGAGAATGATGCAGATCTAGAGAACCCGTCCACCCTAACCGTTCTCATGGGGTTTGAGATTTTATCTATCTTTTATTTTTATAGTTTTATTTTTATTTAATAGTTTCCTTGTTGGACTTTGTTTCCTTTTCTTTGTTTAGCCTATTTAAGGACCTTATGTATTTCTTTTTAGGAGGTTGATTATTGATTGAATAAAGAATTTTCCTTGGAGGTATTTTTCAAGCTTTCTAGCGCCGGTATTTGGCCTAGGTTACTAACGTTGGTAATTAACGTTAGGGTTTATCGTTCTTGACATAGATCAAGTTCGATTATCTATCCATCACGCTATCAATAACAATCTACAACATAACAATTCAAGACACCCAAGTAATCCACACATATCAAATTGACCAAGATCATCCACTTTCAAGCTTTAAATTCTCATTCAGGCATTTATAAAAACACTTGGCATGCATTAAAAAATCGCATAGGAATTCAACATGCGAGTCTACCACATCTTTGTTTACTTGCATTATAATCACAACCATTTGCCAAATTTACAATTTATAGCACATAATTAAACATCCTTAGGGTCTAATTAAGCAAACCAAGTTACTCATAGCCCAGGTGAATCGATTTCTACTCATGGGGTTTAATCCATTCTACAACTACAAGTGAATGCACACTAAGATTAGTCATGCAATCAACAAGATACTCACCATTTACATATATTTCATACATACTATCGAATCTCAAGCATCAATTCAACTAATTAGATGACTTCAATCTTTACCAACTTAGGGAAATGAACTTACTTAGAAATAAAACCAGAAATAGAGAAGGAATCACGTATAGAATGCTAGGGGGCTTAATTTCGTAGACCCTTAACCAATTCCACTGGATTTAGGCAAGAATCAATTTTGGCGCTCAAAACCCTAGCTCTCCTACTCCCATTCACGTCGTCTACGATTTCTCCAAATGAGAAATCTAGATTTTTCTATTTTCCTTCCATTTAATTGGCAACTTACAAGTTTGGTCCCTCCCCTTTAACCACTTGATAACTTTAGCCACTTACCTTGAATTTACACTATCCACCCTAAGCTTTCAAGATTTGTTTATTAGCTTTTTCTTTTTGAACGGCAAACTTTTATTAAAACTATCGAGAAGCTAGGAACAAGAACAAAGAAAAAGAAAAAAACGATTACATTAGAGAAGCAAGACCAGCCCATTTGTTTATTAGCTACCTAATAATTTGGTAACTAATGAAACATCAATTATTTTATATTGGGTAATCATTTAAAACATCATTACCCTATAACTCCATGCAACCTAAATAAATTAAAAACAAAACGGCTTTCGAAATGTTACAATAAGAAATTCATCATCAAACATAGTAAAAATGCAAACCCTAAAATCTGAACAGACAAACAAAACATAAAAGTACTAAATTTAGTTTTCACAAAATTTTTAACTAAAAGTAGATTTATAAACTCATTCGTGAATAATCACAACTAAAACCAAGAAGATTTATAAACAGATTCATCATCAATAAACAAAAACCTAAAATAAAATAAATTTATTGGGATTCATCATTCGTGAACAAAAGTAAAATCAACAAAGAAACTTGAAACCTAATTGGAACAAACATTATCATACAAAGAGAAGAAGGAAATGACAATGTAAACACAGATTCGTGAAAACAATAGGAAAAGAGTGTTAGACATTATATATATATATATATATATATATATATATATATATATATCTAAATATATATATATTTTCGGATATGTATATATATATATATATATATATATATATA